>JAZHYW010028856.1:0-11670 GCA_037355805.1 Ixodes ricinus | reverse complement strand
AGCGAGCCGATTAAAACATCTGACTGGGAGCAGTGTTTTCTGTGCGTGTGCAATGCTGTGAAAACTACTCTTCATCGTTTGCGCGAAAGGTGCCACCGAACGACGAACTTCAGCAGTGTGTTCCGACTGCTGCGCGAAAGGGATCATCCCAATGTATTTTGCTGCATTCTTTAGTGCTGCACGCCATCACCACGAATACAAGAGTTCCCCTTGAGAAACACTATCGCAAAAGTGCGAACGCGTGGACGTAGCACAAGTGCTAAGCTTTGTTTGCACAAGAAACACGCCGCGCCAAAAGAGCACCTTCTGAAACTGCGCGCTCGAGTCAGTGCCTCTCACACATGCTGCATGCAACTGGAGTGCAAACGTGTATATAATCCTCGCCGTTGTCCATTCACTAAAACATCTTTTTTTTTTTTTCTCTTTTGTGGGACAAGCTGTAGTTTAGAGGAGTTTTCGTTAGGTTGGCTTCGCCGCTAAGCAGCAATCATAGGGGTAGAGCACGCTTTACAGGCAACGCCTCTGTCGTTTTTTCTTCTTTTCTTTTACGTATTATTTTAGTTTTTAAACACGTCGTTATGAAGCCAGTTTCCTTTAATCTGGCGTAGGCTACGTTCTTGACGAGGGTAATTTAGTAAAAACGCAAGACGCGAAAAGCAATACGCAAAAGCATTACGACCGAGAAAACAATTTATGCGCGTCTTTTTTTCTTTAATGCGATAGCAATTCTTTCGGCAGCACTGAGACGTTCTAAGAAACACGAGTTTAATAGAACATTTATTACAGTTTTCGCTCCCATGTTCCGACGGCAGCACGCTTTTAACAAGTCGAACTCACCGGACAGTGGACATGAGTGTCTTCAGGATTTTCATGGCGGTAACGCTCGATGCGATGTTTGACCCGGCTACGAGCCCCATGAACACCTCGGTATCGGCGGGTTTGATGCTTGTTATCATGTTGAAGAGGCCCTGACATGTGATCGGAGCAATGATGTTTCCTTTAGCTTCCTCTCATCCGACGCGGAATCAATTAGGTGTCCTCAAACACATCGCAGTGTTCTTTCAAAAGGATAGGAAACCTAAATTAGGTTAATAAGCTGCAAGTCGCTAATACAGTTACATACAAAATAAGCGCCTTGGTAACAGTATTCACCACGAAGAAGGTAACAGAGAGAAGTCAACGAGGACTTCCATCGAAGTCATTCATGTCCGTCCCCTTCTCTGTGTTACCTTCCTCATGTCGTTAATGACTTGTAATAAGCTGCAAGTTTAATAGCAAGAAATATATCGACTAAAACGTTGACTTTACGGATGGCTAAATAATAATAAAAAAGAGTGTGACTTGCTCGCTGTTATTTTTCTTGTTTTCTTTTTCTGGTTTATGTACGTTTTAATACTGTACAACCGGTAGTCCTATCAATCTCCAGCAATGGGAAGAAACCGGCAGAATTATATTCGTTATATTTTATAGATTTTGATAATTGAGCTCGTATTTCACTAACAAGCGCAATCGACGTCTCACCGATAATTGCATTCGTAAGTACCACTGTACAAAGAAATTCGGCAAATTTTACATAATGACGAGTGGACCCGAGACCGATGGACAAAGGAAAGGAGGATAATATACCTTTTTGTGAAATCCATCAACGCTCATTCTCGACGTTTTTTTTTCCAGAATTGTTTTTTAGTAAGTTTCTGCGCATGCGTTACGCCCTCTTCTGGCCTCGATTTCCGGAGGACAGCGTCCCGCGCGACCAACAATCGGCACATATTTTTGCGCGTATTTCGTCTTTGACGACTTTTTTAGCATCGCTAGCATGGGGTATAAAAAATGAAAGACGTTTACAATTCCCTGTAATGCCGGATTAGAGCGCAGCTCTTGAGGAGGAGGAGGGAGGGTACGGAGAGGAGGGTACGCCCCTCCTCTTCCTCCGTACCCTCCCCCTCCTCCCTTCCCTCCTCCTCCTCTGCTCCACCTCTCCCTCCTCCATCCTCGTCCTCCCTCCTCCTCCTACTCCCCTCCCCCACTCCTCCTCCCCTCACTCTCCCTGCCTCGTGACGGTCATGACGTCACTGTGACGGCCTCGGAAGGTCGTGACCTCCACTCGTGACCTTCATGACGTCACACGTGACGTCACGTGATGTCATTATGGGAAGCGTCCCACAATGTAACACGCGGTTACGCCGACGTTGGCGGCGACGGCGGTGCCGCCTGGCCGGAACAGGCGCCTAAGAGCTGCGCTCTACAAGCCACGAAAACCACGTGTGCCGATGCAACGGCACGATAAGTTCGCAGACAACTCCCCAGACGGCGCTCGTTACTCGGAGAAAGGTACACGATAAAAGCGGTTGTATACGACACCTCGATCCTCAGCAGGCTGGTGTACTGGGTCAGCGTGTGGCCGGGCCTGCTGAGGCCCACGTCCAGGAAGCCGAAGCCCCGCACCCCGTGCTGGATGTGCAGCACGGACAGGGCGAGGCCCAAGGGCACGTGTGAGGCCAGCGAGTTGCTCTTCAGCGCCAGCATGTAGCGCGTGTGCACGGCCGAGACAGCGTGCCGCAGGAACAGTGCGTACGAACTGCTAGCTGCATTGAGGACAAGTCGCGCCGCTGGCATGACCCTTCGCAAGCGCACATGTCGCACCTCCGTACACCCTAAGAAGGAGCGCCAACCCGGAGAAAGCGAAATCCATGGGCCATCGCGCCCATGGATTTGGGCCATCGATTTGGGCCATCGCTCTTGGGCCATCGCGCTGGTTTCCCGGACTTCTGTTCGGCCTCGACAATCGCAACCTTGAAATAACCTGCTCCCGTATCCTCACCACTCCCCGACAAGCCAAAGCATTTCCTCTAAGAACGGGCAACCGGATGGGCATCTCCGACGGGAGCGGGCGAGCACGTGACCCTTCCTTTTCTTGGCTTCTGATTGGTCAACTGCAACACGTGGCGTTAGAAAGTTGAGCCCGGTTCTACTCTGTTGCGTTGCGCTGCGGAGCACAATGGCGCTCTTCGTACCGCTAGCCACCGCTTACTGCACCAGGGACGTCGTCGCGCACTCAAACGCGGCGCAAATGTGTGTATGGCCCTTTAGAGACAGGACCATTTGCGGCACGTTATGTGGACGGTGGCTTACTTTGACTGGGAGCGAAGGTGAAATTGCCCATGAACTGGACCTCCGAGAAGATGAGGACATCGCAGAGGCTGTCCGGAGGAAAAGAAGGTTGGAACTCGGCGTCACTGCCCATGACGCAGACGACCTGGGACTTGGCATTTCTCGCGGGAGACACGTCGCCGCGACCGAAAGATATTCGCACTGAAAAAGACGAAGACAATATACAGGGTGTTTCACGAAAAGGCTGGACAAATTCTATATTGCGAAAAGTACGCGTCGCACCAAAGAAGCGCTTGTGTCGTTTTAGTCCTAGGCCATGCGGCGGCCTATCTCAGGAAAATTATGAAAGTCCGAGACAATTGTATTGGTTAATCATTTTTGCGTAATCAACTTTTTTTAATATTGGGTTTAAGGGCATGGTTTCAATTAGAAAATTGCTCAGCATCATCGAAAAACACTAAATCAACAAATTGCAGAACGATAGAAAGCAATGCGCGCCGCATTTTACGGCTTTCTGAAAAACCGTACACATTCGACGGGTTTTAAGTTTCGGTTTGTTATCGGAGCGCATCTCAGCCCGGCGGTATCGCGCCCCGTGGAGAGATAGTGCAACCAGCCTCTGCTGCGTCGCGCGATGACAGCGCAGCAGAGGTTGGATGCACTATCTCTCCACGGGGCGCGGAGCTGTCAGGACCCAGATGCGCTCCGATAGCAAACCGAAACTTAAAACCCGTTGAATTTGTAAGATTTTTTTTAAAAAGCCGTAAAATGCGGCGCGTACGTGCCTTCTATCGTTCTGCAATTTGTTGATTTAGTGTTTTTCAATAATGCTGAGCAATTTTATAATTGAAACCATGCCCTTGAACCCAATATTAAAAAGTTAATTACGCAAAAATAATTAACAATATAATTATCTCGGACTTTGATAATTTCCTAAGTAGGCCCCTGGCCCAAAACCAAAAAGACACAAGCCTTTTTTTTTTGTGCGACGCGTAGTTTTCGCAATATCGAATTTGTCCACCTTTCGTGAAACACCCATATATATATATATATATATATATATATATATATATATATATATATATATATATATATATATATATATATGTATAGGAAACGTTTCTTTGTGAATGGGCCTTCACAGCCCTGGTCCCTTTAACCATAATCAGAACCTCTAAATAAGCTGTGCTCGAGGGTTACGACCGTGGAGGTAGGAAACCTCTGGATGTGACATGACGCCATCAAAGATGAAGTCAGAAGTGTGGAGGGACACGCCCTCAACGATGACCAAAATAGCTGTGGCTTTGGTCATCGTTGAGGCGCGGGCGTGTCCCTGGACACTTCTGGCTTCAGCTCTGGTGGCGTCATGTCACCTCCAGAAGCTTCCTACCTCCATGGTTACGACGCTTCGGCTGTCTTAAGATCATTGTTGCCAGTTTTCCCGACACCGTATCTAAAGCTCAGGAAGTCGCATTTTTTGAGTCGTAACGATAACTAATGCAGAGTGCAAGTTCGTCTGCTTCTTGCGCGGAGGTTGCGGTGGCGTCAGAATGCCGAGCTCTGATTGGCTCCGGTTCAAAAGATCGTGGGTAGACCTCAAGGTGCCTAGCACTGAGGCCCAATAACCTTTACCAAACAGAGCTCGGCGATCTGACGTCACTACCGGTCAATACAACCCCTGCGCAAAAAGCAGACGAACTTGCGTTTGGCATTGAGTCCGCTCTGCACTAAGCCTCAAAATGGCGGCGCCCAGAAGGAAATCGGGGAAGTGAGTACCGATTCTCTAGGCGTAGCAATTATTTGATAACTCTAATAGTAATCAGCTAACCCCCTTTTTTCCGTCGTTACCGTGTATAGTAGGGTTATAAAAGACGAGATCGCGCGTCTGCGTGTGAACATGTCGCCGTCTGCTATTGACCGGAACACTCGGGGTGGAACCTACCAGCCTCTGGGACGGCGTCGACGCTAGGGCGCTCCGGCATGGTAAATCCAGCTTCTGTCTCGCTGACGTTTTCCACGAAGGAAGGTTCCGGTTCGGTTGTTGGCATCTCACTGCTGGTCTCGTTGATGCTCGGCCTAGCCGTGGTCGAAGCCACCATGGTCGACGAAGACGTGGTTGGCGAAGACGTGCGCCGCGCGACGACGTCGCCCACGACGACGTCGATGTCTTGGCAGTGGAATGCCTCCCGAGTGGTCGCACCCCACGCTCGGCCTCTGGCCAGAGCCTGGCCCGAGTGTCCCCTGGCTTGGTCACGTCCGCGGAGGCATTCTTCGCGATCCGTTTCGGGAACAATAAGTTCACGTTGTCCTCCACCACTGCACGGACTGATCACGAAAAGCCAACATTTATGCATGTCTCACAGGACGACGCACGTTACAAATTTCATTGGCGACAGCCCTGCAGCTAATTAGCCAGCTTTCGCAGCAGATCCCGAGGTTACGTGGCATGGCGTCACACTGTCACGTGACGCGACGTTTTCTGCCATATTTAAGGGGTATCCACACGAAGGAGAACTCCGCAGACGGATGTCGTGACGTCAACAACCCGGGAAACTCCATCCCCGGCTACGCCGCGTGCACCTGCGGAGCTTCGTGCTGATGGAACGAAGCGTCCGCGCCTCCGCCACGGAGGAGAACGGCGCCGCAAGGCGTCAAAAAGGGATGACGTATGTCTCACGTGATGCGCGCTTCGCGGAGGAAAGTGGCGGATTTCTCCTTCGTGTGGATACCCCATTAGCGGAGAAATTTTCCAAGTTTGTCACGTGACATCATAACGTTACTTGGCACTGTGATGTCACGTGGCGCATAATGTCACGGCACACGGTACCATTACGCGTCAACGCGAGGCCATGGGGTCATGTAACACAACCACGTCACGAAACAATGTGACGTCACGTGCCAAGGAAAAATGCAACGTGACGTGACGTCATGGTCAATTTGTAGCAACGTTACTAGATTACCTCAGTCATAGGAACTCCTGCGGAATGGGGTACCCTTCTTACTCACCTCAATCCGCCTCCTGTTGTTTGAAACGCCATCTAGATTTTCGTTTCATAACTGCGTGTTCTATAGAGCAGACCCTGAACGCCATCTAGGCGCTGTGTTTCGAAACGTTTGTATTCCATAGAATACACTGCAGTTACCATAGAAGCCGTCCGGTGCGTCGAGCGACGGGAGGCGAGTCGTGGTGAGTGAGGGGGGTTACTGTTCGTGCGAGCAGCGTCTATGAGCAGTTCCGTAACTGAGCTAATCTAATAACGTTGGTTTGTAGTAAGATTGTGTCCAGCCAGTTTGTGTAGAACAGAGTGTGCAGCGCCTCGGCCGTCGCCGTAGTTGATTGGCAGGACATGGCAAAAAACCGCGAGAATCATTTTTACCCATATTCTCGACCACATCAGTCAGCCACAAAAAGGACAGACTAAATATTGATAATCGTTTCCTTTAAAAAATACATGTTATTGTTGTTAACTGTGTAAAAATACTACTAGGCACTGCGGTCACTAGAGTAACCAGGGGGCCTATGGCACTGAAGCTACTCTCTTCCACAACTGCGGGTGATTTCTTTTATTAGCGCAACTATTGTGTGAGTGTAACAAGTTTATTACTGCGCGGGAAATGCTGCGACCACGGCCAAGGGCCATGTTTGTACCACTTTATTTTAAACTCGGCCAGTTTCTAGTCATATAAAAAAAAAACGCGCAAGAAGCTCTTCCCACGTCCTATTTCCCCTGGAGCATAGCCTCGTCTATACTCACAAAACCTGGCAGTTCGACGACGGAGCCATCAGTGCCCGGTCGCAGATTTGGAGCGCGAGTATCTGGGAGCACAAAGCATTTCTCGGGTAATTACCTAGACGTCAGCGAACAGCTTTTGCAGCGGCGTGGACCCGAAACATGGTTTTGAAACCCAACGAGAAAAGAAGCGGTAGCACGAGGACCGCGAGGAGCACGAGCGGACATTCCATGGCTCGGGAGAAGTGTATTTCGGCGTCTCGCCGCAGCGGGGCGCCCGTCACGTGGCTCTCCTCTCATCCGTTGTCTGTTGCTTTATCATTTCAATTTCGGCGGCCGCTTCTCGTGGCGATCTGCCAGGCTTTGTTGGCTTTGTCAGTACAGAGGGGGCTATGGCTGGAGTCACTATTCCTCCGCGATGAACACATAGTCCCGAGGCGCACGTCATATAACTCGTCATAGACACTGCCTTTCTCGGTTGATCCGCGGAGCATGCTCGATGACGAGGCTGGCGCGTGGTGGTGTTTATTCAGCGTATTCTTAACCTGTGTCCGACCACAGCTCAGGTAGCACATCAGACCGAGGGTGGCGATAAATAAAAGGTCACTCGGGCACGGTCCTGCTGGATTGGCTACAACAACTGAAAACTCAAACACGCCCCGCGAGTCTTGTGGGCGAACGCTGCCTCGTTTGTAGGCACAGTCGTCGGGGTTCACGTCGAGGTTCTAGACCGAATTTATCGCGGGATCTCGTGATCGAAAGGAGATCATCGATGCACTTACCGTTTTCCGTTTTTGGCTCAGGAGACACAACCGCTTCCGCAGTTCCCACTGAAAGAACAAGCGGAACATTGCATCACGCTAGACACGCCTCTTAAACTTTCCAAGATGGCGAAAAAAAAACCAAAGGGAGTACAAACATGCGACTGACCATATTTTTCATTTAGAACCGAGAAAAGACGCCACCGCGGGTACAAGATCAGACATGCGCTGCTTAAATCAATAAATAAAAAAGATCGAGGAACACCTAAGCACTTCTTATGAGTTGTGAATGCGAAAGCATGTACATCATTCTTGCTGTACGCGTGTTGGCGCGCTGACTGGCGCTGACGGATACGCAGCGCCGTGAGGTGGCCGGTCGTTGAAACCGACGCGCAGCGTCAGTTTCAACGACCGGCCACCTCGATGGCGCTGCGTGTCCGGCGAACGGGAGCCTGGTCGACGCGCGCTAGCCAATGGGATAGAAGCGGTGTAAAAGGTGCCATGACTAACCGGCGAATGGGAGCTGGATTGACTTGGAGAAAGATTTAAGAGCCGTTTGGCGTGATTTCAAAGCTGATGACGTCGGCTCGCTCAATGAAACAGTTAATTCTTTCGCATTAAAACGTTTGTTCAACTGAATTTGAGTAAAGTTTTCCGGTAGAAACCGAGAGAGGAGAATTTGAGCGCGCGCGGGGACACCAGAACATCGAGCTCTGACCGGAATGGTTAGTGGATAGATGCCAAGCTAGGTGCCTTTGTCTCCACTCACTCTTCTCGAACGGTTAAGAATGCGTCAATAATATGACATTTCCGTAATACATTATTGTAATATTATTATATCACAATGTTATCAGCCTCTTCATCCCCGATCTCCCAAGTGCTTTGCAGGAAAGTAGATGCTCCAGATTGCTTAGAGTGTTGAAACCTCGCGGTGCCGTTATAGACCAACACGCGGCCTTGACGTCACTGCAGCGGCGGTGGCGCTGTCGACGGCACTGCGCATGCGCAGACGCTTCACTTGACGCGAATCCGGCTTCTGCGCACGCGCAGTGCCCACACCTGGTGTGGACAAACGCGGGCTTGTTTGTAAACAGCGTGTCGGTCCTGACGTCACTGAGCTGCGGTGGCGCTGTCGACGGCACTGCGCATGCGCAGACGCTTCACTTGACGCGAATCCGGTTTCTGCGCACGCGCAGTGCCCACACCTGGTGTGGGCAAACGCGGGCTTGTCTGTAAACAGCGTGTCGGTCTATAGGATCATCACGATGATAAGACACGTCCCTGTGGTGCAAAGCAGAATGGTTCAATGTTTGCGAGGTGCAGCCTTACGGGGCAGGACGAAGAGCGCCACGGTGACGAAGCCCACGATGGCTGCGAGAGAGAAGGCCATTGCCAGGATAATCCTCCGGCGGTTCGGGACAGCGGTGTTTCCTTCGCCTTGGCACGCCAGACTGCATGCCGTTCGTTCGGGGATTCAAGAACGAGCGTGTTTACCCGGGCTGCGCATGCGCACCGTGGTGGGCGCTGCACACGCGCACAGCCCCGCTTTTGGAACATTCAAACGTCTGCACATATGCTTCGTTCCCCTGCCAGCCATAAATGATGCCCATCGAATACTTGTACAACAAAAGCTCCATTTCAAGTCCTTGAAAAAACACTGAACCTAAAAAAAATATTTTTTGGTACCTAAATAGACAGGCATGTACTCAAAATCCAACGTTCATCGAAAGAAAAAATTTTGGTCTCCATTATTTATCTCTACAATGCGAATTTTTCTGATTTGCGGGTGAAACTGAAACTGTTCCTCACAAAGTGGGATGATGATGATAGCTTTTGTACCCCGGGAGTGTGCTTTAGCTGAAAAAGGGGGATTGGCCAGCTAACTCGGACGGCTCACTTAAGGGGTACAAAAGCTATCATCATCATCCCACTGGCCCCAGAGGGGTACAGTTTCGGTTTCGCCCGCACATCGAAAAATTCGCATTATAACATTGGGCAAAAATTATTTTTCTTTCGACGAACATTAGTTTTGAGACATGCCTGTCATAATTAGGTATTAAAAAATTTGGGGTTCAGTGTCCCTTTAAAGGGGTAGTGCAACGATTTTAGTGTTGAAAGAATTGGCGATTTGTATTTTTTATATTGTTTATCCAAGCACAAGTGACCAAAAACGCGTCACCTTGCCCCGAAAAACTGCTATTCCGGTGCGTAATCGCAAAGAAGAAAACGAAATATTTGCCGATCTGCAGCCGCTTGTGGTGGTTAACGGAACTGATGTGTGACGTACTCTGGGGGATACGCGGAAGTGAACAAAACCTGTCCCCCTCCGCTGCTACACTCGCCGTCATCCCCGTGGCGAACCGTCTTTTGTGTCGATCGCTCGCCGCGACCTTCGACGATGCTAATCCTTTAAAAGTCGATAATCGCGGAGGAAGCGGCTGGGGTCTCTGAAGAGAGAACCCAAGGGGAAACTACGTGATCCCCCAGAGTACGTCACTCGAAAGGCGACGTGGAGAGTTGAGAAGCACTTTGACCGTCGATTTGTTTCATTTTTTTACATAAAAACAAGCGCTCGCAAGAAAATACGGTTTTCTGTTCTTCGTTCTATGGGTGACACAGATTAATTTCCGCAGTTAATTGGCCAAAGTCTGAAAATCGTTGCACCGTCCCTTTAAAAAGGGGCCGTGCAACAATATTTTTGGACCTTGGTAAAAAAAAAAAAAGATGTGGTAGTTGTTTTTTTGTAACGTCTGGATTAAAGAACTGAAAACCAATTCTGCCCATGCGCTTAATTCTTAATAAAAATAAAAAAAAAAAAAAACTCTGCTTTTTAGTTACTTTTAACTTTTACACCGTCTTCCGAGTCACGTGCGCAGTGACGCGCACTGGAGGCACAGAATCCGGCTGGGTTCTCTTTCAGAGCCTCCAGCGCGCGCGGCCTCAGCTTACGATTCACATGACAATCTTGAATGTTGGTCTGAGCGATGTGAAGAGGGAGAGGGAGAGCGAGGGGTGGGGAGCGAAGAGATTGCCTTTCCGTAAGGAACAACGAACAACGTTACTATATTACCTCAGTTGTGGAACTCCCGCGCCCAAGGGGTACTCCTCCCCTCCTCCCTAACTTCAGCCCGCCTCCCGTCTTTTGAAGCGCCATCTAGATTTTCGTTTCATAACTCTCGTTGTATAGAATACACTGCAGTTACTATAGCAGCCGTCAGGCGACGGGAGGCAAGTCGTGGTGAGTATGCGGGGGGGGGGGAGGTTCCGCTCGTGCAAGCAGCGTCTATGAACAACTGCGATAATACTTAAAAAACAAGCGAGCTGGTGATAATTCATGGTAATAAAACCCGAGACTCAGGAACACAGAAGGGGACGAACACAACACACAACACTTCCGCGTAACTGAGCTAGTTTAATAACGTTGGGTTCAAGGGATTAATAGTTTTTTTTTTGTAGCGTGAGCTACACTGGCCGAGATTGAGCAGTTTCGCGTGGCTCCTGGAGAGCCAGTGCTGCGCATGCGCTAGGAGCAGTGACGTCACACGGTGCACAGCTGGCGCGCCGGAGCCGCCGCCGCCGCGCGCTCTGCCGCCGCCGCGCGCGCCTCGCTGGTCTGCGCATTTCAGAGGAGTGACGTCATAGCCGCGGCAGACGCACTGGCGCCGCCGCGTGCCCAGCTGTGCGCCTCCGTTGCGCAGTAGCCAAGTCTGACACTGCACCGGAGCCGCTTGATAGCGCCTTCATTTTGTGCGCATGCGCAGAGATATCAGTGGGGTATACATATTGGGGAGGATGGATGGATGGATGAATACGGCTGAGCCCTTTGGATCGGGCGGTAGCTTACGCCACCTAGCCAATTTGCCTTACCATTTAAGCTTATAATATTTAAATGTGAAAACTATATACACTCTGCACTGAACAGAAAGTGAGGCTATAAAACCCCTTTGCCATCAGTTAATAAGAAAATACCTAGTTTTCTCGTGCTTTCTGCCACCATTCACTTAATCTTTGCTTGGTAATCTCTACTGTCTTGTAACCCACTAGTTAACACGTAACTGAACGAAGTA
>JAZHYW010028855.1:0-16391 GCA_037355805.1 Ixodes ricinus | reverse complement strand
ATGTGAGGACAACTGATAGTGTGTGAAACGTAATTCGTGTTGCGTATTAAGCATCTCTGCGACGTCTTCTAATTCGTTATCTTCAATCATTGTTTGCAAAAGCTGCTCGCTCCTGTCGTTAAGCAGATTAGATGAAGACCTATCTTGTGGCCTGCTTACACAGTTGAAATCGCCAAAGAGAACAACCTATCTGTCACAATGAATGTACAGTTCTGCTTGTCGAAAGTACGTTTCCCTGTCATTAATTTTATTTGGCCCGTAAACGCGTTCAGTACGTACGCGCTCGCTCGGCGACGCGCGTGGCAATGTGGACTCGCTGTGTTGTGGGTCCACCGTTTCCGAAGTTTAGGAGGGCAGAAAATATGTATATCCGAGTTTTGCGAAAGGGCTAATAGATGTTGTTCTTGCCTAAAACAAACAAAAGAAAGTAGAAAAACTAAAAAAAAAAGATGCATTTTTTTTGAAAATAGAACAATTAAATTTTGTTGTAACGATTTTAGAACTAACACGGATATTTTGAACATAAATTTGCATGATGCAGATTTTTTTTTAAATTAGGACATGAATTAAGCGGGCCATACACCGCAACATATATTAAGCATCTCTACGCATATTGTAAAGCCTTTAGATTCCACGATCACCATGTGATGAGGATGATTAAGCATATATTTAGTATCAGAAGTTTGTTGAGCCTCATACGCAGTAACATTTCAATATTATCAAATCATATAAAAGAAGACTGCCTGTGGGGCGCGTTCGATCTTGAGGACGGAATAGATAGTGCGACCGACTCGACCTTTAGGTGAAAACGTTCTGCTTCTATTTTCTCGTGCCGCCGGGCTTCGCATCGACGAGTAAAGTCGTCGTTAGCATTATCTGCAGCTTGGAAGGCCAACGGACCGCCACAGAGCTCCCCTAGAGCAGAATCGCCTGCAAGTATGCAGCCTGTAGGGGACGGAGCGATTGAATGGTTGCGGCAGCAGCAAGTGAGTTGGGCTGTTGCCGTTGGCGTTTGATACCAGGAGCACGACGTGGCAGAGAGCGGTGCAGAAGACAGCTTACGCAAACCATGCAGGGTTGACGCTGAAGTCAGGCTTATTGGAAGCAATGCGGCAGCAGAAGGGCACAGCGATGCGTTCGTGCTCTGCATCCAAGTGGAGTAGGCTCCATCGCAGCTCGGGCTCAAGGGGACATGGCGGTCAGCTGTGGGACCGATACAGCGTCATCTCCGGAGATGACGCACCGAGGCAGAGAACAACGCCTGACCAGCGATAAGGAGGCCCTGGTCGGTTAGCGAGTGTCTTGTCGAGAACAGTGTGGTCCGCCGTGATTTGCCATGCCCCAGCGTGGCGCGGTGCGTACGCCCCACATCGTGTGGAAGCACGCAACCGTGCCAGGCCAGCACCTCGCCACACAGATAAGCACGACTGCCAGGGCGACACAGGGACTGTGGCAGTGGTGGAAAAAGCAAGAACGTTGACTTGCCGAGCCGGCAGGGTGAGGCGAGGTGGCCGCAGCCCGTTGTTGGAAATGCGGCGGCAGACGCGACGGGGCAAAGTCAGTGTGAGCTCAGGTGCTGAGGCCGAGGGAGATGTGTTCTCGATAATTGCCGGATCCCAAGCCGTTGCCGTGTCCGTGCCACGGAGAACAATCCCTGGATGGCAGGTGCTCGAAGTCGATCATCGCGTCCGGGTCACCATCTGTAGCGCGTTCGATCTTGAGGACGGAATAGATAGTGTGACCGACTCCGAGCTTGCAGGTGAAAACGTTCTGTTTATTTTCTCGTGCCGCCGGGCTCGTATCGACGAGTAAAGTCGTCGTGTATTATCTGCAGCTTGGAAGGCCAACGGACCGCCACAACGCCCATTAAATATACATATTTATGCAAATATTCTTGAGTAAACGATATCCTTTTTTATATAGGAGGTCGACTGCGAAACCAGCCCTCGGGCAAGAGAGACACTCAATACTTCTTTAAATTTTGCTTAGTGCTGCAAAGGGTTAGCAATGAACAGCCAACAAAATACCAAGCAGCTTACTGTTTTGAGAAAACTTGAAATTCAGGTAGACGATTTCCACTGCAAAACATTTCTGTAATCATGCCATTTTCCTTCTAAGCAGTTACGCACACTATAATTAATGAACAAACATAATGAGCAATAGCAACAAAACATGCAAACAAAACACTGGAGGTACGGCTAAACTCCCCAAGTGTGAAACATCGTCTCGTCCTGCCTCACGAGTTTACTGCTCTTTGCCGTACAAAAATAACAAAATTATTGTTTGGTTTGTTCTCTCGCTGCAACACTAAAAGAAACTCTGTTTTAATGTCCGGTAATATAACTTATCGGAGAGGCGCACTGAATACAAGCGACTGTTTGCACATGCACCAGCGACATACCGTTTCTGGAGCATGTTTTCTTTTTCTGATCTCCAGGCGCTTAGGAGTTCATCGTGCGCATTTCCAGTTATTTCCGGTAGGTTTAATTTAAAACGCGCGTAAATAATCACCGTAAAAAAAATAATTTAACTTTGCGCATTGCATTGGCTGGTCTCTTCTCTATCTCTCTCCATCTCTTTCACTTTTCTCTTTCTTGTCTTCTTTGTATTCCACCCGATCCGGACGGCTGACCGTGGAAACAGAACCCTTTTTGCGACGCTGCATTTTATCAAACGTTTCAACAAATTTTGTTTTCGCTTCTTGAGGATTTTGTATCTCGACGTGAGAACGCTTCTCGCTTTTGCAATGGCCGTTTATTTCTGCTTTGACACGAACCTCGAGCATAGAGAGAATTGCGACGCACTGCAGAACAGTTCGCTTGGATTGTGTTAAAGTATCTTACAGGCAAAATGAAGCGAGGTTGAAGTGTTTTCTTAACGTTACAGCGTACCTCGTGATCTTGTCTACTGTTTGGAATTCAGGAAATAGACACTTTAAACGAAAACGCTTTTTACTTTTTTATCGAATCACTTATGGCGAAAAACCAATCCGGAGAATTTATAAATTCACACCATCAGCGCATTTTTCCTCGCTTTGACTTTAATGGATTACGTGCTATTTCATCGTTCACTGAATAATACAAAATGTCTACATTGGTTACATTAAAATTACCAAAAAAAACTATCTGCAACTCTGTCTCCTAAATTAAAAAAAAAGAAACTAATACATTTTCAAAAGTCGCACCTTCTTCTTTTGCACTCCTCCTAAATATATGATAAGTTACAGATTGTTTAAAACCATGCGTTAATGTTTTGTTGACATCTTTATAAAAATAAATGCCCAAAGTTTTTTTTTTTTTTATAGTGTTTGCTTGGTCTTTCAGGAAAAAATAATAATGACAACAATGATATGCAAGCGTGTGCTCATCAAATCCTGCACGGGGGTCTTTCTCGAGAGAAGTAAAACAAAAATAAGAGGAACGTGTCCATCCCCCCCCCCCCTTTCTTTTCAAAAAAAAAAAAAAGAAAAAGTAGTTGGTTAGATTATTTCCGCCATCACACGTACTTCTCCACTTCCATCGATCTTAGGCTTTTTTGGAATCAGCTGGATCAACCGCGTTCTAGCGAAAATGGGTGAAGTCGTCCCATGGGGTGCCTCTGGTATTCTAATTAAACCGACTGAAACAGGTCAACAACAGGAAATGTGGCAGTCCCATTCACTCTAAGAAAAATCAGCAGAACCCATCCTTTGGGAATGATTATCTACGTTAATGCGAATAGCATCAAACGGTGCGGAGTTATGCGCGTTCGTCAGATGGCCGGCACACTCTAGATACGCCAGCCCACTCTTGAGGCGATTCTAAATTTGTTGACACTTTCACAGCCCTGCGCACGATCTCCGCAGCCCAGCACGTGCGTTTGTGTCACTTAGGAAGGCGAGCAAAGCACGCGCCATACGCACAAACACTCAAAATGGTACCGACCAGACTTTCTGGCGTCTCAGCTAGTCTCAACCAACGGTACTCTGAACGGTTGTTATATCTTTACCATAGGACGCGCTTTACAGCGCTGTCACAGCTACCGGTGCGCGCGCGTTCCATGCACGAGGGCTCATTCCGCTCTCGTGAGGCTGAGCACGGCCGCTACATCACCCTCTCCCGAGCGCGGGAGAGGTGAGCTGACGGCCGTGCTCAGCATCACGGAAGCGGAATAACTCTCGTCATGGATACGCGCGCACTGTACTGGACAGCGCTGTAAAGCGCGTCCTATGGTAAAGATATAAACAACCGTTTAGAGTGCGTTGAATGACTGCCTTCATAGCTCTGTGGTTAGCGCGTCTGCCTGCTGATCAGAAGGGTCAACGGTTCGAATCCAGCCGGCGCCGGTCTTTTTATTTATTTATCGACCCGCGGCGTAAGAGGTTAGATAGCCAATAGATAGATAGATACATAGACGAAAAGTGCGTGAAGTAGCCAAAGAATGCCTATTCGCATATAAAGAGGTGTACAGGGGCACACTTGCCCTTATATCATCAGGTTCGAGTTTTCGGTTTAAACCGATAAAAGTATGCCGAATCTCTATCAGAAATTCTGATCTTAACCGAAAAAGTCAGTTTTTAGGTTCGGCATTTTCGATTTAAACCGATAAAAACGGATAAATGCATGCGAATCCATTTTCTAAAATTCAGTTTTAACCAGAAAAGGTCACATTTAACCTTCCAGTCGCACCGCAGAGCCGTGGCGAAAGAGTGTGAGACCACAGTGTCTATCGAAAAGTGTCCGAAATGTATAGGATACATGGATCCCATCACGACGTTTTGGTTTATTGTGCGCAGCATCGATCGGAACGTGAAGTCCGAAATGCCCAATGACTTCACCATGTACGAGCGTGTTTTCAAACTCGTTGTAAGGGAGACGACCATGCAAGCTCTCCATGTTGTGTTGTGGCTTCAAAGCGTTGCACCGTGTATCTTTCGGTGGTCACAATCGGCCTGATTTGGCCGATTTTGGCTCGGCAAGGCTTCATCTCCCAACCTGTCAGTGTCCAGTGTAAGCGTTGAGGGGCATTCTCGAAGCTCAAGGTCATATTCAGAGAAGAAAGAGTGCGGATCAACAAGGAGAACCTGGGAAAGCACATGTCTGCTGTACTATTGGCGACGTGGGCGATGAAAGCGTCGCTGTGGTCGGCCTTCCACGATTGGCCGAATGCTGACTATGACGTCAGCAAATGTATTCTCATGGACATTAATAAGAGTAATGCGAGAGCGTCAATTTTGGACGGTGTTGGTAGTGTTCGTTTCCAGAGCGCAGCGTTTCAAGCTCACCGTGTTCTTCTAGAAACACCAACGAACTTGTTGATCGCGAGGTAATGACGTCAGAGAGAGGAACCATAAGAGGGCGTCACCATACATCTCAGTCAACTGATAATAAAATCCCGTAATCCTGATGCACAGAAAGATGAAGTTTCATGTTTCTTGGGCACATGACTCCATATTTGACTTGTTTGTAGTTCTGTGTTTTTTTCTTGATTCTTTTACAGTTGCACACGATTTGCCAAAAACAAGTGTCCATTTCTTTTTCAATGTATTGTCTTGCCGTTATTTTGTGAGTAGTCCATCTGTCGGGAATACGGATCATCGGATCCGGTGTCCGTTGGTTTATTCTAGAATCACCACAAAAAGCCGATGAACTTTTGTGAGCATAAATATACGCCATGAAAAAGCAAAATTGAATTTTAAAATGAGCACCGATAAAAGTACGCCAATTCTGAAAAAATAGAAACCGAAAACGCGGAACCATACCTATAGTGTAACTCCCACATACTCATTTCGTCGTTCTGTCCACTGGCGTCGAGCTGGCGATACACACTTTTACGAGCGGCGTGATGGCTGTTGGATAAACGTACTAAATAGCTGATAGTACGAATATTTAAGACTAAAAAAAAAATACTGAGGTTTTGCATCCGGGCCGGAAAAACGTTGATTGTCTTAATGTTGCCTTTAATGAGTACAGTTAGCTATTTTAATAAGTTATATAATTATATATATATATATATATATATATATATATATATATATATCAGGGTGTCGAACCGGAACCGAACCGAACCGAAAACCGGAACCGAACCGGTATTTTTTCCGGAACTGAACCCGAACCCGAACCGTTATATTGTTATCGCGATGAACCCGAACCGGAACTGAACCGGAAAAAAAATAACGGTTACCGGCTCATGTCAAAACGGTTCGGCCACGCGCTGTTGACAATGAATGTGCTATCAATGCCATTTGTTTTTTAAGTGCCGTCAACTGACACACACCTCGCTTACATATTTTTCTTCTCCACTCAGTCTTAGGAATATAAACGCTGCATCCATGAATCTTGACAAACGCTGCATCCATGAATCTTGACATAGGAACCAGTATTGCGCTGGTCGCGGCTTGCACGGAAAAAAAAGAATTAAAAGGCTGTGCAAAAAAAAAAAAATCGCGTCACGGGATTTCATTTTCCTACAATCTCGTAAATCCTAAATGCTGCTGTGTGCTCATTTCATAACACGTTTCTAGAACGCGCGAGTTCTTGAAGCTTGCTTCCATCGGAATGAGAAAAGAAAAGGCTGTGGAGTTTGATAATGTTTGAGGAGAGAAAGAAATTTTATTTACAGTTGAAATGAGCATTCACGAATTATATCTGCTCTTCGCTGCCCCAACCACCGGTCAGAGTATATCGAGCTATGAAGTGTCAAGATTTACATGCCGTATTTTTCGTACCGGAAACTCGATAAATGCGGGAAAAAAAAAACAGGGATACAAACCCTAGTCGCTCGCGGAGAAGCGAAGCTGCGCGCACTTTCGAATTTGACAAAGGATCTGCCGAGCTTCTGTTGCTTCCGTCGCCTGCCCAGCGTAGTCATGGGACTCAAGCGGGCGCGTGCGCTCAAACCAACGCTCAGCAGACGCTGGAGTTAGCGCCCGTGACAGACAGCCCTGTCATCAGACAGTCGTTGTTTGCCGCTTGCATTGGCTACAGGCTTTTATAAACGTTATGCACTACTAGTTTCGACGATGTATCCCGTTTCGTATGTGCTGATTTCAGATGTTTTATTTGTAATTTATTTTGATGTTGCAATTTGTCATTTATAATTTCCGAACCGGTTCGCGAACCGGTTCAGCGCCCCAAACCGGTTCGCGAACCGGTTCGCGGATCGAATTAATCGAACCGGAACTGAACCGGAACAAAATAAATTTACCTGAACCTGAACCGTAACCGAACCCGTATTTTTTTCGGTTCGACACACTGATATATATATATGATGACGAGATGTTGGGCTCTATGACCGAGCGCCGAGACTGGTTTGACGAGACACCATCAGTACTTGGGACACGCAAGGTTCGCCAGCTTTGGTACAAATATAGAAGAGAAACGAATCCGACTGCGAAAACTACCCCCTTTCCCCCTCCCCCTTCCTTTACTAGTTGACCTTGTAGGCTGGACCGAGCCTCGTAGAGGCTGAGGTCGAGATCGGTCCTCGCGAGGCTCTTCAACCTCGCGAGGACTAATCAGTGTTGGAGGTAACGCGTTACTAGTAACGACGTTACTGGTAACGCGTTACATTTTTCGCTAACGCAGTAACGTACTCGTTAGTATTCTGCATGACTAACGAGTAAAGTATTTTCGTTACTTTTTTACGGTATCGGCTATCAAATTACGTTACTCGTTACTTTTGATCAAAACTGGTGAAAGACATGTAGGTACTTCGGAGAAGGTCACGACGCCTGATCTAACGTTCAGAATAGCAATCTTGTGCATAAAACTGGAGACGTTAGGGGAACTAAATTTAGGTCCACTAAGCTCAATGGAGGATCGAGCTGCTCTGCTCGAGGAACAACTCGCCGCTCGAGCACGCAATGCCCAGGCAATGCCGTATCTTGCTGCTAAGACTTCTGAACCTTTGATGTCCTAAAACGGTGGGTTTCCATATCAGCCCATCTATTCGCCCCATTCATCTCAAATTCCTGCAACGAGTGTATCGCTGCACGGAACCAGCATCCGAAACAGTAAACATTAAAAAAAAACTTTCTGACCAAAAGAGACATCCGCTCAAAGGCGACATTATCTCGCTCCTCGAAGGCGAAACAAACCTTCGGCTACCAGCTAATTCCGTTCGTCCTCCTTTTTTGTCTTTTTTTCCGTAGACTTACCATTTACAAGGCTTGAACGAACGACTGCGTTGCAGCCCCCTCCCAACCCTTCCACCTCTTCATCCTCTGCTTTGTGCAGCAGAGGTAGCCAGCGTGGGGAGGGAGGGGGGGGGGGGGCGACCGTTTAAAACAGTGGACAACTATACTCGTTTTCACCTCAAGAACCATAGTAAAACAAGTCCGGCTTCTCGCGGAACATTACTCATTTTCCCCTTTATATGGAGAATTAAGATATGTGCAAGTGCATTTTAGATCAGATATATGTTATCATATCAAGACGTGCAAGTTTCAAACGCCAAAAGTATCGCTTCTTCCTCTGACAAGCAAATATTGTAAGAACTACTTCGCGCGGCGTATGAACGATGCGCAAAACTTCCACTTCTTTCTTGAGGTGAAAACGAGTATAGTGGCGAAGCGATTTGCTCGTTTCTCTAGTTAAAAACACAAACAACAAAAAAGCGCCCTTTGTGGATTATTTTATTCTCGCTCTCTCCCTCTCTGCCTGAAAGTTCCTGAACCACTTTGTACACAGAAGAATCTTTCGCCTGATTAGTCTTCTAATTCCCTAATGTCATAATAAAGAAAAAAGTCTTTAAACCTCGGAAAGAAAACTTACAAACACGAAACCTTTTTTTCGCAGAAATATTAAGAGTTACTGCTGGTAGAGAGCAGCAAGTGATTATAACCAGTGTGCTGGTAACCGGCGTCCTGTTCCACATGGTGAGAGTAAATCAGCCTCTGGTAATAGTATGAACCGGACTGTTACTAAAACCGGCGTAAAGATGAGGGGTGTTGGTTGGCTGGTTGTGTTCCAACAGTCCCCGTTCGCATGCTGCAGCTTATAAAAGCCGATTGACTACTATCTCCACCTCACTCTACGTGTGAGATGAACCTGCATAACGAAACTCCGTCGCTATGGCCAGGATTGAAGGAAATGTATCAACTAAAGTAGACGGAATGAGATAATTTACAGTTTCAATGGCTACTCTGCATGCCGAAAATTAAGCTGCTTCGCGCATCAAAGACGTCTAGTTCTAACTGAAAAAGCACATCAAGGTGAGCACGTTTCTCGATTATAATTAGTTTCTCTTCAGCCCGCTTTCCACAATGTTCAGAGATCGCGGGTATTTTTTAGAACTTGCTGATGTTTCACTGCCCTCGTTGCTTTATGCCAGTGCTAGTGCTCTCAGAACTGTAATAAGTTCATTAACGCATTCCTCAAACATGTCGACCGTGGTCATAAACTAATATATTGACCAGTTGGGCTAATATTGAATAGTTTTCTCTTTCACGAGACCAAAGGCATGTTTGTAAGCGAACACATCTCTGCCAAACATATGTACTCAAACACAAAAGTAACGTAAAAGTAACGTAAAAGTAACGATCGTTATTTTTAAAAGTAACGGTAACGGTAGATCGTTACGTTTGTAACAGAGTAACGTAGCTCAATAACGCGTTAGTTTTACTGAACTGACGAGTAACGCTATTCCTTACATTTTTTCCGGTAACGGGCACAACACTGGGACTAATCAACATAATCATGGGGAGCTGCGAACCCTGCGACAGCGTTTGAGAAACTCTCACAACACTCATATTATAGACTTTTAGTAGATCGTTTTGATATCCCCCATTTGATGCAGGCACGAAGGCGGTGGCGGAGTATCAGGTATCGTTTTTGGAAATATCGAAACGGTCGACTAAAACTCTCAATTGATGAAGAAAAAATTTGGTCGGTTAGATTCGTACGCACGAATGAGATCGCGCAGCGCGACGCTAAAAGATGTGACTCCAGCGACAGTTTTAAATGCGGTAACATTTATTGAATTCAGAGCCCTCTGAACAGTGCCGGTAGTCACATTAACCCCCGTGCGCATGCGCGGAAGAGTGGCATATATTGTGCACATACGTGTCTTATGGCGCATGCTCGGGTCGCGAGAAACTGAGATACGTATGCCGTTCGTCTTTTCTTTAACGCACGCGTACGCCGCTGTCGCGGAACCAGGCGTTGACTGAATGTGCCGCAGTCTTGACAAGTCTTGAGCAGCTGGAGAGGAGCGGCGACGTGCTGAGCGTGACCATATCCGATGTGCGAAAGAGACGCCGAGAGTGACGTTTGGCTAGCAATAGAGCGGACATTCACTGCCATAGTTACCCGCGGTAAGGTTTCGCCTCAATTTGATCAGTGAGATACAGCCTTCATAGAAGACAAGCAATGCCCATCGCATCTCTATGCAATCTACAGCGATACACCGCGGAATCACGGATCTGTTTTGTCTTTGTTTTTAACGCGGAATGTGTTTTATCACGCGAATAATGTAAGAAAACAACCGCGAAGAACCGGCCCGTCACTATCCCCACTAAAATTAGCGAAAAAACTATTTTTACGTGACACAAAGATTTACGCTAAATTTAGCGGTGAAGTTAATGCTTCGGAAGTCAATTTTACCGATAAATTTAGCGGGAAATTGACGTGACGTGACCACGTCAAGTGACCTCGAGGTGGTACTTTGCGCTCAACACACTCTGTGGTGCCCGGTCTTAGAATGATCAAGCTGGTGAAATCTTTGCCAAACTCCTTTTATTTCTTTTCGTTTCGCTTCCCAGGTGTCGTAGGCACCCCACTAACGTTCGATGGCTCTGTTTTGGAGGCATACCACTACATCTGATATCCACGTTTGCTCGAGTATTCGCAACTCCAAGGAAGCGACGACACCTAGCGGAAACGGCGTGAAGGAGAGGTGTTGAGAGTTGTCAGCCATCTAAATGTGCAGCAACGACTGACGCGGCCTGGCGGCCGAAATGTGAAACGGAGCAAGTGGGATTCAGTTCACGAGGTTGACGTTGCGAGTACACGGAATACACAAGGGCACTCTCTTTTTTAAGGTTTCATACCTCGATCGCTTTATCTTTGCGACTATGAAGCACGCCCATCCCATAATGAGGCGCAGACAAAAATACAGACATACACACACGCGCACACTCACACAAACACTTACGCGCACAGACATGCACACACACACACGCAGACACACATACACACACTCCCACACATGCATACACACGCGCGCGCACACACACGCACACATAGT
The DNA here is from genome assembly GCA_037355805.1 of Ixodes ricinus. Taxonomy (NCBI): domain Eukaryota; kingdom Metazoa; phylum Arthropoda; class Arachnida; order Ixodida; family Ixodidae; genus Ixodes; species Ixodes ricinus. The sequence continues at coordinate 5,165 of JAZHYW010028855.1, read as the reverse complement.
CACAGAGGCGCACACAAACACAAATGCACACACATACAGGCTCACACCTGCAGATGCATACAAACGCACACACACTTTGATTCGAAAAAGCATATCGCGTAGGGACAATGAGCAAGTTAAACTTTTTGCTTCTTGAAGTTGTCCCTGCGCAGTGTGTCTGTGGCGCCGAAGTTTCTTTACCGACCACATAAATAAATTCGCAAACGCACTCCCCCCTCCCCTTTTTCTCCTCCACTGGGTCGTCTCGTCTTCGCGGATCGCAAGCTCGTCTGCTTCTGGCATAGGGGTTCCGATGATGACAGAACGCCAAACTCTTTACGCCTGATTGAAAAAAAAAAAATAGTGGTTGGACCTCAAGGCATTCACCTAGCATAATGTCTACCCACTATCCTTTCAATTAAAACCAATCGGAACTCAGCGCCGTCTCGACGTCACCACCAGTCTTGCGCAAGAAGCATGCGACTCGCTCCTTGCATAGTCACCGAGAGCTTCGGAAAGACAGTGTGACTGCGAGCTGTGAGCACCTTGCTACCGTTCCTCAGCCAATGAGAGAGCGGCATCAGCCGATAAGAACGCACAAGAACCAATCACGAAGCAAGAAGTGCGAACGTCATGCAGCCCACGCCCTGCGTGTCTAAACCTTTTCTGTGACTATATACAGTGACGGCCGTTTCTACGCACGCAGCGCTCGCAGCTCTTTGGTCGTTCGTTTTGTTTTGTGCTTAGTCGAAAATCTCGACGTTAGGTCGACATCAAGACGAATCAAAGTGAAGATTACAGGTCACGTCTTCACCGATAATGATCTCTAGTCCTGAATTTGTCATATTTGTATATTCCGGCCCCATTAATCAATCGGGCACCGAGCACGTGCAGAAGTTATTATTACGATCTTAAACTTTCTGGATGCATCGAGCCATGGGAATTCTGACACCCAGCTTTCAGAAGATGCACGCCAGTACGACTCTCCGCATCCTTGCATCACAGATTCGCGGATTTAGCTAATGATGCAGCTTGCTGGAATGAGCCAGGGTGAGAGAGATTGAAATGATATCAGCAGGCTGCAAATTAGAACGTCTCAGACTAGACTCAGTTTCGCGAGTCTCCTGATTACTGAACGCTCCGTTCAATTCAATATCCTTTAAACTTAAACAGACACTAAAGACTGCTTACGTGTAGGAACGCGAAAGGAATTCTTTCACGCAGCGCATTCCTTCAAACAGCGCGCCAAGTCTTCCTCCTTTGACGCGGCGCTCCGGCGGTGACATCACTCTCCCCAACTGCGCAGGCGCGGCATCCCCGCCGGCTCCACGTCTTCAGTGAAATGCTACTGCTTTGTTGTGCTTTGCTTTGTGTTTACTTTTTCTGAGGCGCGTTCACTTTGACCTTGAATCGCCCCGCCGGCTTCCGTGGCGAAGCACCTTTGTTGCTGTACTTTTCGCCAATAGAACTTTTACACGCCGTTTTGCTCAGCCAGTGGGAACGTAGGTGCCATTTTCCGCTGCTACAAAGAACGCCGGCTTTGCTCCATGGGACAGTTAACGCTTCCGCGTTAAAAACACAACAACAAAAACGATATACTATGATTACATTAATAGACACCCTTGAAAACTGCACACCAAGTAGTAGCTGCCAATTCAATCACCAGAGTCTACTATTGTTTGGGAACGTTTTTGTTAGTACACATTGGACAGGAGGCTCTTTGAGCGTTCGGCATGAGCTCGAATTTAGTCAGACGCTTCGTGTCTAAGCTATGGCGACCGCAAATGGTACCTATTAAATATTTTTAAAGGCTCTATTTTACACTCATATACACTAAGAACGTGCACTTTCGTTGTAGTTTGCGAGTGTACTGTAATTTAAAATTAAAATGTGAAGTATGCTTTAAGCTACGTTTAGACTGAATTTTGGTTTAAAGGCGCTGCGGCCGCCGACATATTCGGCCGCTGCAGAGTTCACATTCAAGATATCGGTTGGCATATTATTAGTAAACCACAAATGAATTTTACCTATACTTCCCAGTTTTACTCTGCTCTCTATAAAAATCTATTTGGGTACTTTTGTGAAGTCTGCTTTTTCTGAAGTTGCCGAAATCTTGTCCGAGTAGATCAAAGTTACTCCTGTGGACCAAATTACGTGAGCACACCGACAAAGAAACAATGGACGCGAATATACTCTTGCATGCTAAAGAATATTTACACCGCTTAAGGTGTAAATCACGCTGTCTTTGGGCTAGCAGGTAAGCAGAGTACTGGATGCGATGCAGAAGAACATACTGGCGATCATAGCAGCTTCTTAGTAATATTTTTTTACGAGCAAACATTTTTCCAAGCACAAGTTGTCACATGCCAAGAAAAGGCAAATAAAGACGCAATGAATCACGCACAAGAGAGGAATCAGGTTTCTGGTGTGAGCCACGCCGCCTTTTATGCTGGACATTTTAAATACGCCGATTCTCAGGTGACAGCCTTTACAGTTCCAGGGAGTACAAATATGCTGTTTTTTTCTTCAATATTTTACCTAAACCATTTTAAATCTAAGTTCAGGGATTGTATCTCTTAGAAAAATATCATTGATACAAACAACGATTATTTGACAGTGTTGGCACACCGCCTCTGCTAAATCTGCATGAAGCTGCAGGTGTCACTGCAACGAACCCCCTTCAAAATCGGTGTTCCACTATGTTTCACCGCAGTACGCTTTTCGACACCCTTGTTGCACCGTTTAAAAATGAAGTGTGTTCATGCAACAGTATCATACTTTCCCGATTATGAAATGTGTATTACTTTACACAAAAGGAGCTGAAAGGGTGTAGCTACGAGTATAAGTTTCAAAAGCACCCTTTTACATTCACTAATTTGTTTATGCGTGGGTGTGAATAATTGACTTGATATCGTGCCAAAATCGTAAACACGGCGCTCGTGTCCAGAAATGTGAGGACTAACACGCGCGACCCGCCGGTCTCTTTGCCCACATACGCCTTTCCAGAAGGAAATCGGAAGTCCGTTACTCAATCCGTCTCGACCTTCAGTCCGAGCGCAGCGGATGCCGCGAGCTACCCAGCCGGTCCAGCGCCGGGAGAAAATCACGCGACCTGCCGGTTGGGCGGAGCCACTGCAGGGCTCAAGGTCACATGACACTCTCTAACGCTGGATTGGCTGATGGTTCCAGCGTCCGCTGCGCTCGGACTGAAGGTGGATATGGAGTAGCCTGGGCTCTCCAAAGGCACCGCCATCTTGGTTTGCTTGTCACTTCAGTATAGGCGAAAACATTGTTTGACGTCAACACGCGAATCAGAAGGCATTTAGGACATAAACGCATCCGGCTCACATTCCCGTTTTGCCTCCCCTCTATTTTTTACTATTTGCGGCTGAAACGTTTTGATATTTTTCGCCGCCCATACCGGATATGCGTACTTGGCGGTCAGGGCCGAGATAAGCGGAAAAGGTCTATAGATCACGAATAAGGAGCAGTTCCGCAGATCGACAAAGATTGTCGATTTTAACCCGCTGCTCACGAGCTGTCCCGATCGAGCGCTGTTTTCCGTCTCTCTTAATCCCCCAAGCCGATTATCAGTGAAGCCACGTCCGCCATTGTGCGAGCCTGAAGTACTCCTGCCTACATCTACAGCGCTCATCCAGGAAAAAAATACCAAGTCATTGGGCTGTAGACGCATGCGCAGCGTTTAATGTTCTGCAGAAGACAGCGCAAGCTCAGAATGTGGACAACCCAGTACACAAACAAGGCAGCGCGTAAAAACCGATGATTCAGAATAGTTTGAAGATGAGTCGAGGAAGGAAGGCAGACGCTGAAGCGACATACGCATACTTCTCGCTTCTCGCCCGAGACAGGAACGCTCCTGCTGTTAAAATTCGTCGAATACAGGCGTTTGGTTTCTTTTGTAGTTATGTGGATTCCAAATAGACACCAGAAACAACAACAGACAGCAACAACAGTGGGCTTGGTGAAAAGTGCGTGGCAACGCCGGTTGATTCCGCAGGCGCGTGCCGATGGATAATTATACTCCGTGTCACCCGACGATGAACTGGGTGCCGGCAACGGGTCGTCAGGCCCAATCAGGTGCTAGTTAGAAGCACATGTTGTTTGCAGCGCGTACTGACATGCACGTTAAAGCAACATACAACGTGCTTTCCGACTTCGCTCGTGATTAGACCCGACAAATCACATGCTTTGGCCTTTAGTTCGTCCCAGTGTGAAACGAAGTATTTTCAATTAAGATTTTTTTGCATGTCGCGTGTGGTGTGTTGAGGACGTTTACTACCGAGCCGATTTTGAGTTTCTATGAGGTGAGAAAACACGAAGGCGCACATCAGACCTCGCTCTTGGGGCCGGAGTCAGGCTTGCAAAATTGCGGTAGTGGCCCCCGTGCTCCACCCTGACGGTAGAGTCCTGCCATTCCCCGACGCCACCCCACGCTAACATCAAACACTAATTTATGTTAAATTGTTGTCTTACACTGTATAGTAGAGGCACGTTTTTCTGTTCGAGTAAATGTGCTTATGTAAGGTCACAAGGTCAAGGCGCGTGAACAATAAATGCGGCATGCCAGGTGTGTTTCAATTTGAATGCAACGACAACGTGTTCCTATCACCCAAAGAGCACTATAGTATAAATAAATGTGGCTACAGTGAACCCTGCGCATGTATGTCCACACTGCGTGACACTTCTCGGGCGAGAACACAACATGGATTAGCTTTTTCCATCTTGCCTTGGCAGGCCGTACCTGCTCGGGCTTGTGCGGTGTGACAGTTACTTTTTTGCTCCTTTTTTTGACCATGAAGTTCTGTTGTCTGATGACTTAAAGCCATGGGCGCCTCACGACGTTAAAGAATGCAACGGAAGCTTTGCACTCAACGTCGCAAAGCGCCTGGCTATGTTTTTGATTTTGAAATACGTTTGATGGTTTCGGATATATCTTTCTTTTTCTAGCCTACGCTGCAATCGAGCTTAGCCAATGACGAACATGTATCCAATGCACAAGCTATTTGAAGCACCCAGAGAAATATTCGCTCTGAAATAACCTCGAATGCTATTTTTTGTTGCACTTATAGCAAGTGTTTATACAGTATATTTTGATTGTTAATAATAGAGTCACTGACAAGGTGATAACCGCAGGGCGCCTCTTTCACACCCCGGCTTCCAACAGG
>JAZHYW010028854.1:0-21155 GCA_037355805.1 Ixodes ricinus | reverse complement strand
GAAAATGGAAAAAGCAGCGAAACGCGATTCTCTGGCGGGGTGCACTCGAATCGAGGGCGACCACCGGAGAGGCGCCCGCAATGGGAACGTCGGTGGTCGCTTGTCGTAGGAGGCGCTCTTGGCTGACCGACTACAATATACGGCTCTGACCGAGGACGTTTAAATAGGGCAGGACCCGGCATGACGTCATACCCAGCGACGCCGGAAGAACAACCCAATCCCAGACTGCCCCGCCACCGACGCTCTCATCCAAACTAAATTCAACCATGCTCCCATCGTCTGCTCTCCGCTCGGTCGTTGGGCTTAGGCTACGTCTGCTCCGGTGCCTGCGGGGCCTGCTTCGTCTGCTCGCTGTCGCGGCTGGCTTTCGATTCGATCGGCGCACCAAAAAAGATGTTTCGATGCGAACCCGAACACTCATCACGGCGGGAGTGAAACCAACATCTTCTCGAAGCAGAATGTGTACGGCTTTCTCAACTCCGCGATGCCCTTCTCAGCACGACACACACCACAGCGCCTTCTCAGCGTTCCGCATTGCCTGCGATGACTGACTCGCGATCGCTTTCCAAAGCCGCGCTACGGCTGACCTCGTTCGAGACGACGCTCCAGGCGCGGTCGCGCGGTGTCGAGAGCGTCCGCTACACGCCGACTTCCTAGTCCTGCTGGTCAGGCAAGTGTTGGGCTCGAAATCTCGCCTGTTCGACACCGATTCAGTCGGTGCGTCGTCCGGAGCGTCTCAACTCTGGTCACTTGCTTTCTGCTGGTTGCAACCAGGCGTTCGTTTACAATGATCTCATCCAATTCCGACCATACCGGTTTAAAAGTCTCGCGTTAAGTGGTGTTTTCAAATGCCAGTGAATTGCCCGCCATTACTTTCGAGTGCATCACAATCGCGTTGCCACGGAAATGCCATGGCAACGAGGGTTGCTGGTGCACCGAAATTAATGGCGGCGCCCACTCACTAGGCTTCCCATTAGTCAAAAAATGTTCGTCGCGGCCCGTGACCACGCCTACTTCCGTTACACTTCGCTCCATGCATTGGGGATAGGGACGCCACCTCCTGCCCATTATAACCTCCTTGGCTCTGACCGACTACAGACCCTACAGACCGACTACACGCTGTATAAATATCAACACAACCCCAATTATTATGAGTCGCTCTCGCCACACTCTCGCGACTGTCGCTAGTCGCTAATCGCCGGAGCGTCAGTCAGAGTATTGCAGAATGGAAATCAAAGGAAGACTTCGCGGGCATTGGCCTTGTATGTGTATGCCACTTTTGAGTTAAAAAAGGGGGCCTTTTTACCCTTTTTTTACTCACAGAGGGCGCGAGTTACTGCACTAATTCAAGGGGATCAGCTTCAGCCGTGTTCTTTGATCCATCGGTCGTTTTGCATTATTTTCAGCAACAACAGCCCCGCGTGAAAGTGAAGTGGTGAAGTTGTTTCCACGCTCGAAGACTTCACTACTCAACAAACAGGTACTGTTCCCAAGACTGAATCGTTAGGTGAGAGGCGATAGCTTTAAAATAAACTTAGCAAGGCCCTGCTTACGGCCGTAACACTGTTTCAACGTAGACTTTTCGAGCTTTTGCGCCCCGAGTAGCGTCACCTGAAGCCGTGAAAACGTCATGCTCACCTGTCCGCAGGTAAATGAGTAGTGGACGAGTGTCACGGTGCGAGGACGGCCGCTATCTCCGCTCAGAACCCCTCCTTCTATAATTGTTTCACATCACCACGCAACAGAGATAGTACTTTCTTCTTGAAGAAAGGTTCCAGTGTGGTGTCAAAAGTGTTGGACCGAATTGTCTTCGCCCCTCCCGGAGAAGACAGTGTTAAAATAGAGTGTCTGTTCCCTTTCATCATGTCATCTCACGCAATGTCAGGTCTGTGGCGTCAAAGTTTGGTGTTAACGTTGTGTTTAAAGCGCAGAACAAGTTAGAAAGGTTGACGCCTTTTCAGGGGCGGGTTTGGGGTGTACAGAAAAACACTGGGATCCCGTGGTGCCTCGTGAGGAAGAGGTCTATATAATATTCTCTGCGTTGCGGTTTTTCCTGCGTAGGACGGACTGGTCGGTGTTTAAACGATCGCATAATAGAGCACAAAAAGGGGCGGTTAAAAATAATGCAACCGAACTCTGAAATTGCTAAACATGTGGCCGAGTGCAACAACTGTGTACTGATGCCGAAAGGCCCCAGGAGACGACCTTGCCCTTCCAAACCGACTGGCACGGGTGAACGCCCTGGAGCATCGTCGCCAGGTGTCTATGGTCAGCTGCGCCCGGAGACAAACCGAGAGGCACCCTGGAGCCGCCAACGCACCTTGATTACGGGGACGACGTGACCTTCTCCGAAGGATCATCGAATTGACCCACACCAGTGTCACCTGGCCGACTTTGCCGTCCGGGCCTCCCTTCATGCTTCTGTGTCTGACCTCGACGCACGACGACCCGACAGCCTTGAGACGTCCTCGACAGGGAAGGGGGCTTTACTCAGTTTCCCCAGCTTAGATCGCCCATGGGATTATCCCCTAACCCACGGAAGCCTGGACGCCTGCAATTATGGATGTCTTCCGTCAACCTCGAGTTCGATGGCACCATTGTCCACCGAGATGGACCGGCGACACCGCGGCCAAGGATGTCTGGCCCTTCCGTGTGTGTGCCGCGTGTGGCAGTGTGTGAGAGAGGAGGAGGGCATACCTGAATGTTAGGGACTGGCCCCACAGCCTTGGTGAAGGCCTGAACCCTGGGGATTCCCTACTAGGGATCTGGGGACATGTGACAATATAAAATAAGCAGCAGGCCGCTGCTACAATGTGTTCTCATGTTGTTCTCATGCCGAACGGCAGACTGTACATAGGATGTAAATAAACAGTTTGAGACGAGACACCAGGCTCGCTACCAACCCTGCTCGATGTCCTGGGTGACGCATGGCTCCAGCGGTGACCGACTACGTGGACAAGCCCTGAGTCGCAACAGTACCAGAGTGGGAGGGCACTGAAGTCTCACATAGAGAGAAAGATAGCCATAGGAGTTTGTTAAGAGGGAAACTGCGTATTTTAGCTCCGGGGGACTGTATCAGCCAACCTTCATTATCCCTTGATAAGGGAACGAAAAAGTTTCTATGTTTATAATTATTATTATTATTATTATTATTTTTAAAGTTATGGGTCAATTGTTTAGCGGTTCGGGTTTTTATCTTCCTTTGGGTGTGGTTTTCTGTGGCTTCTTTGTCGGACAACCTTGCTTGTCTCTTGATAAGGGAAGAAAAGAGTTCATAAGTGTTTTTGGTTCAGTCTGACCTTGCCAAGTGCGGAAGTTCTTGCATTCCCCTTTCGAGTTAGTGGAGTTAGTGTCCTTTGTGTTTCGGGCGTGTTTGCTTTTGTGTGCGTTTGTCGGCATAGGTTGAGGGCGAGGGTACACTGCGAAGTGGGCGAGGAGGTCTCTTTGAATTGTGTTGGAGGTCGGTGACATGTATATAAGACGATGGTCGTTAAATAATTTACAAGCTGTGTTAGAGACTTCGTTGTTCTGTCCATTTTTTTTTATTTTCTTACGTGTCTGGGGTTAATACGGGTACTTTCTTCTGTCTCGGTCGTTCATTGCTCGTTCCAAAGAGATATCATGATTTCACACAGTTCGCCAATAAACCGTCGAGCGCGCCACACGAGCTCCCATTTCGGCGGCTTAAGCCAGCCTGCAATCCGCATAGCTAGTCAAGCCGATCCTGGAGCAACTTCCAGCTGTCAGCTCGGGAACTGATTGGCCGGCACCACGCTGTGCACTTCCGGATACGCCCACGCCGAAAATACGCTGAAGTGCCAGAGATTTGTCTCGGTAGGGTCACCGAATACACGCTTATTTACGCCTATCTTGAGGCGTCGTGGAAGCGCTACGTCCAGACACCGCTCTACATGCCCGTAAAAGTTACGCTCCTCCGACTGACGTAGCTTTACCCCCAAGGTTTCGAGTTACTTCCCGCAAAAATAAGCATTCTTTCTTTTTTTCTTCTTTTTGGTTTTGTGAGGCTGGTGTAGAAAAAGGTTTTGCATTAACCAGAGTAAATGACGTACTGTCTTCTTAGCTGTTTACGCACCCACAGTTGTGTTGCAAGCTTACCGCGCACTTATTTTAGCTACATTGAGGTTGCAGATACCAACGCTTCTATTCAACTGTTGCTTGACAGTTGCTGGCGCTAGCTCCTCCTGCATCGAATATGATGGCAAAAATGTTTGTCACATCGCTCGACAAGCTATGTGACAAACACTGCTTGAAAAGAAAAGCAGACATTTTCATAAATTCTTAAATAGTCAGACATGGCCCCGGCAAATTCAGGCGATTGGATTCATTTGTTCTATTGAATTTCTACTAAAACTTGTTTACAAATTTAAAATCGCTTGCTGAGAAGCACATCATGCATTATGCGCATTTGGATCAGCAAATGTAAACACGAACAGTAGTAATGCATAGCAGGTGTACACCTCATTTTTTAGGACGCTAAAATGTCACCGTCCTACTAGATTTAAGACGAGGGGGTCTCGCACGTTTCGTGTCGATTGAGTGAATGAGCGGGGATTTAATTGAAACGACTTGGAAGCCAGCAGCTGCTTGTTCCTGCCAGTTATTTTGAGGAAATGTTTGTTTGTGGCTTACAGAATTAAAAAAAGGGAATCAACCCTAAACTAATAAGACACCAGCACTCACAGAACACATTGGAACCAACAGGATACACGGAGTCAGCTTTCACTGAAGTGTTCACTACACACGCGAGAGGTTCTCGATTTTCGCTTTCCTATTTTCAAATTGATCAGGCATTCTTTTCTCAGTTTTATTTCTGTCCCAATCACAATAAAAAAAAACAACTTTATTCGCAGTGGTATACATTGCTAGGGGGTATTTTCATTGCCCAGCTTTTTGTACTGGTGTAGAGAACAGCACTGGCACCAGCCGAGCGCTTCGACACCGCACCGCCAAGGTGTTTGTTAGCACGACTATGCATGCCACGGTCTCAAGCTTTGGCAAAATGTCCTACTACCATAAAATACCGGGCAAGGGCCCACTCAAAGTTTAGAGATGATCGCGAAAAATGGGGGATGGGTGCTTGTCCAGTCATCAATTTTACATATCAATGTACTTTGCATATTTTCTCAGATCTTACAAGTTGGGGTATGGGCTCTTAATGTGGTATGGGTGGATGCGCGGTATTCTACGGTACAAATATCACTTCACCCAATTAACGCAACTCGTAATACAGGCTTCTTCGCGTGTTACTCAGACAGCGCATGAAGCTGATCTGGCGTAACGCAACGTCCAATTGATCTGCGTGGTTTGTCCCAGTTTGTCCTACCCATGACGTCTGCAAATGATGATGATGATTGCTAGAGGTGCTCCCTGTAGTTCCCTGCACGCCAATTCCGTGCTGACCTTAACGCATAATTAAAAAGAAATTTATAGCTTATTCTAGTTTTTCTGTATAATAAAATATTGTAGTTTGCCCACAGCAGGTATAATTATTTTCCAAGGCAGTCTCGAGGCAGACACTAGAACATCCCTGGGTCGACCAATTAGAGCTTGTTGGCAGTGTTAGATGTTTCTAATGTAATAGCTACGATGGTTCTCAGTGGTTGTCGACAAAATAAACCCCATCATGTAGCTACTATTTTTTAAACAACTTTATATTTGGGAGCCAGCTCACTTTGCTTACCTACCAATTTTTCCTTTTGATGAATTACTGGAGACTGGGTCGAGAAAACTAGAAACATCAACCGCGGATAAGACTGAATGAGATATCTCTCTTCCACGGCTGATATTTTTACTTTGTTTGCCCCAGTGTCAGGCTATTCATCCAAATTGTTGATATACACCCCAGCTCGCCTGCGCTCTCACAGTAATTTCTACCAATTTCGTTCCCCGATGTTTACAAAGAGGTGGTGAGTAAGCAACAAAAGACATGAGGGAGAATGAGGCAGGGACGTTGAATCTAACCCGGGTCCCCTCACGGAAGCTCAGGAACAGCTTATGTTGCAGAGTCTGGCTATTCTTCCTCAACTACAGGCGGGTCAGACAGAGCTTCTTAATGAGTTAAAGACAATAAAAAATAACCAGAATTCATTGGACGAAAAAATAGGAGAATTAACGAACAGACTTACGACTGTCGAAGTCAATTTGGCCTCGCTACCACAGTTGCGGGTTGATATGGAACACCTTAATATCTCTACGAGCCATATGGCCGCGCAAATTAAGAGTCTATCCTCGCAGTGTGATAACCTCGAAAGTCAATCAAGGAGGTCGAATTTGATTTTTTATGGAATAACTGACTCCCCTGGCGAAACCTGGACCGCCTCGGAGGCTAAAGTTATCTCCCTTTGCCAGGAAGTTCTAGGAGTTGAAATTAATTCTTCGTGCTTGGAACGTGCGCATAGGCTGGGAGCTTTCAGAGCGAATCGTAACAGGCCTCTCATTGCGAAATTCTCATCATTTAAGCAGAAACAAGATATTTTGTCCCTTGGATCGAGGCTAAAGAACACTCCATTCTCACTTAGCGAGGATTTTTCACCTAAAATTCGAAGTGAACGCAAAATTCTTCTAGAATTTGCAAAGTAAAAAAAATGCAGATTTCAACTCAAGTATAACCGCTTACATATTGGTGACCAATCCTTTTACGTTGATGCAGTCACTAGGTCCGTAAAAAATACTGCTGCCTAACAATCAAAAAGGCCTCGTCAGAATGTAGTCGCACCTCTTACTAATCTTATCGTTCTAAATGTAAATTGTAGAAGTATTAGAAACAAAACTGACGATCTTGCTGCTCTAATCTTGGTCACTGGTGCTAGCATTGTTATTGGGACGGAATCTTGGCTTGATCAGTCTATATCCGATTCGGAAGTTTTTCCAGTGCATTTCACAGTGTATCGTAAAGACAGGAATGTTTCAGGTGGTGGTGTCTTTTTGCTTATTCATGAAAGTTTAAAAAGCTGCAAGATTGATTTCAATGGCTTATCTTGTGAAACGGTTTGGTGCCGCGTCTACCTTGAAAATGGCAACTACCTTTCCGTAGGCTGTTTCTATAGGCCGCCAGCAAGTGATGCTAGCCCAGTTTTTTCTTTGTATAATGCTTTGTCAGTGGTCGAAGACGGTTTTGTTGTTATTGGTGGCGACTTTAATTTACCTGAAATCCAATGGATAGATCACCGGCCTTTAACTGCTAGCTCTTCTGGTATATACGCAGCATTTATTAATCTGATTAACGACTACAGTCTTAAACAGTTTGTTAACGAGCCCACGAGAATTTCTCCCAGCCGCTCGAGTCTTCTAGATCTTCTTTTCAGTAATTACGATTCGGCTATTACAGCTGTAACAGTCATTCCTGGAATTAGTGACCATATGGCTGTGGTCGCTAATTTGGCTTGTTCTTTTAAACATGATTTTTCGTTTCGTCCTAAGAAAGTGTACTTATTCGATAGGGGTGATTATACTGGCCTATCGAATAACCTAAGTTCATATTTTCCGGCTTTCGAAGAATTAAGCGTATCGGGTGACGTGCATTTATTGTGGAACATTTTTAAAACGAGATTATCAACCCTTGTTGAAACTTTCGTTCCATCTAGAATTCTTTCGTCCAAGCGACGTCGTGACAAACCATGGTTTAATTCTGAATTGCGCAAATTAACAAATAAAAATAAACGTGCCCTGAAACAATACCGCACACGCCGTGACTCTGCATCTTACAGAAAATTATTTGAGATAGGAGCTGCCCTCAAGCATGCGATAACTTCGTCCCGAGCAAATTACTTCGCGACGCTAAATACTAAGCTTAAACAGAACCCGAAGGAGTTATGGAAGTTCATTCGATCAAATCGTAAGGATACCGTGGGCGTCCCACCTTTGAGTGTTAGTGGTGACATTGTCACCGATGACAACTTAAAGGCTGTCACTTTTAATAGCTACTTTAGGTCTGTATTTTCGGATGTCATTACGTGTGATTATGATCATTCCGAAGTAACGGTTAATCCTGTGGTTCGCATGTCTGAAATTTATTTTGACGTGCATGGTATTTTTAAGCTTTTAACCAAAATAAAGCAAGGTTCAGCGTCTGGTCCCGATGATATCCCGAACACTGTTTTAAAGTCCTGTGCTGATGTTATCTCGCGTTACTTGACCATTATATTTACAGTGTCTTTGGAGACTGGTGTATTGCCACATGACTGGAAAACTGCAAATGTTGTCCCGATTCACAAGTCTGGTCCCAAAAATCTAGTCGTTAATTACAGGCCAATCTCTCTTACGAGTGAATCTTGTAAAGTCATGGAACACGTGATTTACACCAGTCTCATGAGTCACCTTGCCCAAATTAATTTTTTTACTCCAGCTCAGCATGGCTTCCGTTCTGGTTTATCTTGCACTACTCAGTTAACTGAATTCTATCATGACTTGGCATTTTCATTCGATAGGGCAAAACAGGTCGACTGCATATTTTTAGATTTTAATAAGGCCTTTGATGTGGTTCCACATGCTCTCCTCATGTTTAAGCTTCGGAAACTAAACATTGATTCCAAAATTTTTTGTTGGATAGGTGACTACTTAAGCTACAGGAAACAGTCTGTAGTAATTAATGGGATTCGGTCCCCGTCAGTCCAAGTTACATCTGGTGTCCCACAGGGATCGGTACTCGGACCTCTCCTGTTTTTAATTTTCATTAATGATCTGGTCGAAAAAGTTTCTTCTAAAATAAGATTATATGCCGATGACTGCGTTTTGTACGCAGATGTTTCATGTAATGCTGACGCCCTTGCTCTTCAAAGTGATTTGGACAGGATTGAAGCTTGGTGTTTTCAATGGCGTATGTCTTTGAATATATCGAAATGTGTCTATATCAGGTTCACAAGAAAAACGAATTTCTTCCCTTCTTCATACACCATTGGTGGATTGCCCCTCATCCTTTTAAATGAAACTAAATATTTAGGAGTTATTTTTTCGTCAAATTTAAGTTGGAATAAACATGTTGACCATATAACCGCCAAGGCTAGTCGATCGCTAGGTTTCATTAAACGTAATTTTAGATTGGCCTCCTCGTCACTGAAAGAAACCTTATATTTTTCACTTGTTAGATCAGTTCTTGATTATGCGTGTACAATCTGGGACCCCTATAGGTTCAACTTGGAGGAGCAGATTGAAAAAATACAGAACCGTGCTGCAAGGTTTGTTACGGGAAATTATGATTTCAGGACAAGTGTAACTGAACTGAAGTCATCGCTGGACTGGAGGCCGCTGAGGCACAGACGTCAGTGCCTTCGTCTAAAACTTCTGCATAACATCTTCCACAATAATACTGGTATATGTAAATCAACACATCTTCTAGAACCTGCTTATGTGTCTTTAAGGGTTGACAATTCAAAAAAGATCCGTCCATATAAGTGCAGAACTGATGTTTTTAAATTCTCTTTTTTCCACGGTCTGTTGAGGATTGGAATAAGCTTCCTAATGACATTGTAGAAACTTTGATGCCAGAGCTGTTCTTTGAGAAAATTCAATCAATTGTTTAAATTTTCATATGATTTAGTCTTTATAAGTGTAGTAGTGTTTTCTTCTTTTTTTCGTGTATAACGATGTATATTTTGCATGTTATTTTTGTGCCCCCCCTACTGTAATGCCTTCTAGGCGATGTAGGTACTCTAATAAATAAAATAAATAAATAAATAATCATAGCCGTGTATTCCACACTGACTTGAGTGCATAGTCAAAAAGAGATTTACACTGATGGCTATACTCTAGATTTTTGTTTTATATATTATTAAAAGAGTGTAGTTGACCTACAACAGGCATAATTACTTTCCAATGAACCCTAAAACATTAGACCCTAGGACGTTCCTTGGTTGACCAATAAGAGTGTGTTGGCAATGTTAGATGTATAAATTAAAAGCAACATAAAGAGGACAAGGACAGAGCATGTGAAATGCCAAAAACTAAACATTCAGGGCTGAAAAAAAACGGGGGAGGGGGGGGGTGCTCTAGCCCCCCCTTCCCCGCCTTCCAGATATTTCGGATTGTTAAAGAAAACAATACGGGAAAGAGGGCGTGGTCGAGCTTATTTTAGTCTGAAATTATTTATGTATATGTATAGCTACTGTCGCTCTTCACTGCATAAAAGATCGCATAGTAGATGGTCATTGTCGGAAACTCGTTGTCAGAAGGCACTACGTGTCACATGCTTAGAAGGTTCGGAAGTTCAAAGCTATGTCTTTTCGACCTAAATAACTGTGCAATTGGTGAAAGAAAAATAAACATAACAATAAATGCGGGGATAAAATGCTGGAGAAAGAAAAAAAGAGAAACTATAAAAATCCCGCCGGAAGTGTTGTATTCTTGCATATTCAGAAAATCAGAACTTCGAAACAAGTTTCTCCTACGAAAATGTGTACAGGCTAAAAAAAAACACTTCCAACAAACGTAAAACAAAAAAAAAAGTTTTTTTTAATGACGTGTTGAATTTGACCATTATTAAATCTTCCCCCATGAGTTAATTTATTCCTCAACGTGAAAAAAACAATAAATACATTATTTTGTATTCTGCAGATGGCAATTATATGTACTGTCTGTGGTGTTAATCTAAATGTGATATCTCAAACAACTTAGACGAAAAAAAAAAAAACCAAGATTAGGGCATAATTGCTTGTAGATACATGTTTGAAAATTTTTCGAAACTTCTCCACCTTACCTAGGCTATACATAGATCATTCTTAAAAAGTTTAACATCTCTGCCGTAGATAGCTTCGAGCTTTATGCGCGCTTCAAATATGGCACAAGCGACAATCGTCAAAACTCGTCGTCCTTCCTCGCCTTGTTCGGGAATTTATTTCTTTAAAACTGGGCGTGCCAGAACATTGTAATAAACAGCATTGTCTTTCGTAAGGAACGCAGCACCGCATGTAAGAATTACGTGAAAAAAAAATTACAAATGTACCTCACTACCTGAATTCAAATGAAACTGTCCGCCAATCTTTCGAAGTTCGAGCGAACGTCCAACTTTTACTAAAGTTCGAAGTTCGTCGAACTTTTGATTTTTCAGGATTTGAAAGTTTCGAAACTTTCGATTTCTCTTGATAAATAGGTTCGAAATTCCGAAAATTATCGAATTCCTTGGCGTAGGAAGTTTGAAAGTTCGGAAAGCTTCAAACTTCTTAGTGCAAGAAGTTGGGATGTTGAAAATAATCAAATTTTCTGGTCTATCAAGTGGGAAAGTTCGACAAGCATGGAATTTTGCAGCGTAATAAGTTTGAAAGTTCGGAAAGGATCGATTTTCTGGCGTAATAAGTTCGACGGTTCGAAAAGCGTTGAATTCTTAATTTAACAAGTTCGAAAATTCGACTTGGTCGAATTTTACAATATAGAAAGTTTGAAAATTCGAACTCTTTCAAACCTTTCGCACCGCTTGATTAGATCCTTCGAAACTCGGTTCGAAAAAGTTCGCGGCACACCTAGTCCCAAATATACAAATAATCTTTAATGATAAAAAAAAACTCAGCAGAAAAAGAAAGAGAGAAGGAAACACGGGTCTATATATATTTGAATAAATATGGTAGTCACTGTAGTTTCTGTGCAGATGTGGATTGAAACAGCAGCAAACTTTTGACGTAACTCTGGTTTCTGCATTGCTAAAGAGCAGTGTCGGCCTTTAAAGTGCGAGTGTAGGCTTTATAATATTCTTCGGTGGTGGTTTTTGCAGTTTATGATATTGAAGTCCTGAGGTTTGTAGGTTCATTGAACGTGGAGCACATTTATATTGGTAGAAGCGTTAGTGGATTTGCTGGTTCTTCCTGGAATTTTACAGAAATATTTTGCAGGCTAAGGAAACTACCGAGTGCAAAATGGGGAGGGAGGGAAGGGATTTATCCCAAGGAAGCATTGCGTTACGATTCACTTTTCAATTATTTTCAATACTCATTGTTGTAAATGAAACATACTCTGACTAGAGCCTTATTTAAAAGGCAGACCTTGTGCCTGATGCCAAAAAGGTAGTTGAGGTTACTGAGGATCGACCGCCAAAAGTAATTGGAGAAGAGTAGAAATTGCGCATTTGTAGTAGTAATTGAGTAAAGTAGTAACTTCTGCAAAAAAGTAGCAAGTTACTTTTGAAGTTACTTTCGACGTTACTTTTTATATTTTTTTTGGTAGCAACATGAACAGCAGTTTTGTTCCGTGAAAAACCCTGCGAGCCTAAAAGAAATGCAGTCATTTTATGGCTTGTGTTTTTACCAAAATAGCTTATTCGCTCTCAGAAGCAATCGAATTTGGAAGTTGTTATCGGAGAGTTTTCCCCTTTTCCTCCTAAAGACGTCCCCAGCTCAAGCTAAAACATGTTCCACCGTGGCGCTGGATAGAACGGCACCGTTGAATTTTAGAAAAGAGGCTGTGCAGGGTCGGGTAAGCGAGTGTCGGCATCTTTGGTGTCCATGACGAAACATGTGAGGTTTGCTTCGGCTAGAGGGCGTTTTTATAACAAACTCCCCGCCTTTTTCTATTTTCTTCGGCCAGTTGAGGTTGTTAGAACTGGCCCCTCCTATTCCCCACGAACGTTCGGAGAGTACGCTGAGCGAGTGCACCTGACCGTCAAGGGATCAAGTCAAGCGTCCCGACGATGAGATCATCCGGACGACTGCGCGTCTCGTTGCAATAAGAATGCAACGGTACTGACACCATTCTCTGGTTTAACACAAGATGAAACGAAGTATGTAGCAGCGCGGATCACAAAGGATCTCCCAAAGGTGACTGCCAATCCTCGCCGGCGACTACACAGTATCTGACGCGCCTGACACGCCTGACAAATAGATCGTTTTTCAACAAGGAAGTCTCCCTGGCGTGGAAGGTCCAGGCCGTGACGTGAACAAGCATCGGCGCTCGTGCAGTTGCAGCTGGAAGCGGGGGCGTGCTCCCATGAACGGATATCCGTTCATGGGAGTTATCATTCACAGAGACCGCTGCATAAATTTGAGCCACTTTTGTGTACGCAGTTCTTCAAATGATGCATTCGTTGCCATCTTGGCTCATGCGTCTTCTGTAGCTTAAATTTTTCACAAAAATGATTAGCAAAATTATTTCTCCCACCGTGGGAGAGACTCACTACACATCTACAGTAACAATCAAACACATTTTTGTGTATGTATTTTAAGATGCCTTCACAAAAAGCACACAAGAATTTTTGTTTTTAACAGTGTTCTATACTACCAAATTAAATGAGGCATATGCTTTAGACTACTGTAAAGAACTTAATTTTCGCGAGGACCTACATCTTGCGAATTTACATGAATCTCCTCCATTTTCGAAAAATGAGTCCCGCGAACAATTCTGGTAAAATGTAAACACATTAGAATCTATATTGAGATCCCGCCGCGTCGCGAGAATTTAGAACCGCTAATTATTCCAAATTTCACCTTTGACCTAAGTAGCAAAATATTGAGCCCTTGAAAAATAAGTCGTTTACAGTATATGGATTGCAACTATCTAGGTTTGATTGAAATGCATATGTTTTTATAGTATAAAAACATCAAGACAGATTTAATAGCCCTTCCAAACAGCGTTGTAGGTTTTCAAATATGTTAAAAATTTGTTTTTTCATTACACTCGAGTGGTTTAAATGGACCAAGAAATTGTTTCCTTTACTATTGTAAAATCCCGAAAGGGCGCCCACCCTTTTGCCAGAGATAATTGTAGCAAAAAGTGGAGTGGGCTATGTTTCGGGAGTCAACTCCAAAAACACGAAAAACGGAAGGTTTCTTTGTGCCTTTATTCTCGCTAATCCTCGTCGCTAAATCCATTGAAGGAAACATCACTGTCACTGTCAAATATCAAGTCCAAGGCTTCATCCACCAGGCTCTCGTGTTCCCCGGGTCCCGCCGCTGCCGCATCGTCCACCGACGCCAAACGGTCATTGAGTTCGCCGTCTTCTGCTCCATCGAGGCTCGTTGAAATGCCACACCTCTTGAAGGACCGCCGCACCGTGTCCTCGGAAAGGAGGCCCACGCCTCCGCCACAAAGTCTACGACGTTCTGCCTAGACGGCCTCTTGGGATTTCCCTTGGGAGTCAGCTCGCCCGCCCGGAAGAACACGGCCCAACGCTCGCGCAACGCATCCTTGAACGGTTTCATCCACGAGACGTCGGCGGGTTGCAGTATTGATGTGCAGCCGCCTGGTATCAGGGCTACGTCAGTGTCCCTGGCGCTGAGAGCTTCACGGGCAGCCTCAGTTTTGTGAATAGGTGCCTGGTCCAGCACGAGGAGCCTTCTCACGTCGTCGACGTTCGGTCCCCAGACCCTGCGTACCCACTCTTGGAGGACGGGAGAGGTCATCCACCCATTTCTAGATGATGTTACCTTCACATTTCCTGAAAAGAATGCCAGTACAAAATAAACTGACAACTGGGAACTGATTGACTTACGAAAGCGCATGCCATAAGAAAGCACAAAAGCAAAGGGCCTCAAGAACGACCGGTGGATAAATGCGGCCTACTGGGCGTACTAACCGCCTGACCATTGAAATTGGGCTGTGGCTGCGCCATCTTTTGCGACTATGGCGAAGCAACACGAAATTGGTGTGGCTCTAGGATAACTGATGGCGCCACACTCGGATTTTTTTTTTTTTTGCAAGTTTGAACGGGCGGTTTAGGGTGGGGTGGTTTTATAGTTTTTGTTTCTGTCTTACGTAGTTCTAAGCGTGTAGCTACCTATATCTACGGTAAAGAAAGTTTAAAAACAACATACCTGGAATCTTGAGTGCGAATAGTGCCCTCGGGGGTATCCGGCCTGTTGGCTCTTTCAGCACGATCAACGCTGGAAGCTTCACTCCCGCTGCCGTTGCACACAAAGCCACGGTCATACCTCGCCGGGCGCAGCCGGTGTTGGTGATTCGGATAGTTGAGTCGCCGGTCGTGTTGTTCGTTCTTGTTGCTGGACAGTCCATGCGCACCATAGTCTGGTCCATATTGGCGATGTTGTAATCCGTATAATCATGCTCCCGGCGAAGAGTCGAAACAGCCTCTCTGAAGACCGCAATCGCTTCAGCATAGTCAGAGGGAGCTTTTGACTTTCATTTGTCCCAACGCGCATGGACACATCGTAGCGCTTTTTCCAGCAAGCGATGTACTGGCACGATGCTTTAAAGTTGCCCAGACCCATCTGTGCCGCTAGCTGTCGCGCGTGCTCTTGAAGAAGCCGGTTGCTGACGGCTCGACCAGCTGATCTCTCAGTCTCCAGGAACTCCATCAATGCGTCGTCAATTTCTTCACTGAAAACGGGTCGTCCAGTGCCCATCGTTCTCTTCAGCTTGGTCTTTCCATGGCACTGCTGCACGAGCACTTGGTATTTCGTGTTCCATTCCCGAACACGCTTTCTGTCAACCTCGAAGTGGCGTGCAGTCTTGCTCACGTTGAGTCCGTTCTTGCGGTGCCACTCCACGATTTCTACCTTCTTCTGGATGGTGTAGCTGGACCTCATCCTGGGACCGCAGAAGAAACGTCTTCTCGGTTCAGTGGCAGATCGAGGAATGAAATGGTCAGGTCAGTCCGACCTAGTTTTCCTTCACGGTTATCAGTTCGGACGATCGGATGCGGGGCACCGGAAGAGCTACCTTGAACCTTTGTCGCGTTTTGCCCCCTTACCACTTTAGTCCTCAAAAATGTGACCTCTTCCCTTTGTAAAAAAAAATATAAAAAATCAAGGGCTTCCGAAAAAAAAAAAAAAGTCTACTCGCGCGTTTTTGACTTTCGGGAATCGCTATTTCTGGAGGGTGGGCGATGTATCAGCAGAATGACTAAAATAGATATTTGGGCAATAAAGGGGGTGGGCCCTGAATCGGGTGTGGGCGCCCTTTCGGGATTTTACGGTAGTCTCTTTTAAGTCTGTTGCCATGTCCCATGTGTGTTTACAAGAACACTTTTTTTTTTGCATGTTCAGAGCATTTAGAACATAAAGAACAAGCTGTACCAAACTAACACAATATTAATATAAAGAAGATCAAGCATTATAAACTGTGGAAGTTTTATTCAGTTACATTAAATAATAAAAAAATAGTTTTTCCTGGTGCATGTCCCGCGTTTAGCAACACTCGAAACTTTTTGGGGGAAGAGGAACATGGCAGCTTTCCTGAATAGGCGGATCCGAGGGTCCCGTGGTTCAACGAATATACAAAACAAATTTAGCATTAATATAGGGACACCTAATGGGTTCCAGCCATATAGTTACCTCAGTCTAGATATTGTATCGTGCAAGTCCTAACTCCTTTAACTGTTTGTATTTTTACCGTACTAGCGAGGCAAAAAGGAACAGGTTGTTTTGAGATGTCTTCAAACTCTAAGTCAGGTGGCAAAAGCTACCCCCCATTACTAGGCTCACAGGCATTTCATTTCCTCATCCATTCATCATTGTTACCTCGAAATGGCCAAATCCTTGGTGTCTCTTTTGTGTTATTCTCATAGGTGTCTGACTAGCTTGATGTGCTTGGAGGGTGTGCTCACTTTGTTCTTAATTACTGTCATTGCTCATTGCATTTGGTTCCTAGGATCTCAAGTGGTCCCTTGCGTCCCTCTTGATCTTACAAGACTCCTTACGAACCTGACCTTGGGCAGCAATTCGAATGGAACCAATTCAATCCTCAAGTCGAGGTAAGTTTTTTTTTTCCTCCTTTTTTATAAACAGGACAGTGACTGCATCTAGACTGCACAATACAATTATATACAATACAAAAACCATCTTTATTTACTTTCTTTAAAAATAATACCATATAAAGCCCACATAAGCCAATAATGGCTTGTGCGTGGGACGCCACAGGAGCCTCTGCTATTGCGCAGACAGTAAAAACAACAGAGCACACCAATATAAATATAAATTACTACAGTTCCACCTCCTTTTACAGCTAATATAAATTCCTCTAACTTGAAAAATATATAGTATGTATAACACGTCCAATAATATTGAATTAGTCTTTACATACTGTATAGGATACTAGAATTCGAGAATTACGGGGTAATTCTATTAAAATGAAGAGAAACGAGAACCTTTTGTATTATGCGTTTTTGGGGATACTCCATTATCTATTTCTATTACATTTTATGGGTCCTTTTTTCTCTGTTTAATTATTCATCTTTTTGCTAGTTTTTTTATTCTGGGGGATTTTATTTTATGTAGCTCATCCAGCAATTTATTATAAAGCTTAGGTACGTAATATTTCCTTGTGGCCTCTCCATATTTTGTCTTTATAAATGGTTCAACAAATTTTTTATTCTGTCGTAATGTCCTTTCTTTTACATTTTTCAGCCTATGTTTGTTGTTGAAAAATGTTTTATTATACTATCATACTTCATTTGATATCTGAAACGTAACATTCCTAGTTCTTTGTGCATATAGTCCGAGAGATCAGTTTCTTTGCTTCGGTAACCAATATTCCTAACTATCCTTTTTTGAATCGATTCTAGCTTTAGTTGTAAATATTTGGCATAGTGCCCATAAACTGTTATGCCATATTGAAGTATGGATATTCCCAGTGCATTGTATATCATTTTAAGTATGGACCGTGGTGCTAGGTCTTGGATATGCTACATATGTGCCATTAATAGCGTTAATTTCTTACAAACCTGGTCTATGTGAATATCCCGTTTAATATGTTTGTCTATATGCATACCCAGGTATTTGACATTATCAGCGTATTTTAACGGGACGCACGAGCAGTTGTTGCAGTTCTGATCATGCATTCTTATTGAAATTTCATTTACAATTTGTTCCTTGGATCTCTAAATTATAGTACTTGCGTTTTAGGAACATTTACGATTATTTGGTTTTTACGGTACCATTGTATGATGTTATGGATATCATCTTGTATCGTCATTGCCGCTACTTAGTAATTTCTATGTGCATATACAATTACTGCGTCGTCTGCAAATTGAAAGAGCTTACTTTTAACCTAACCTGTGCTATCTCGTTACCATATAAATTAAAAAGTAGTGGACCAAGACTGTACCTTGTGGTACTCCTTGTTAGACCTTAATTTCCTTGCTATATTTTGAGCCTAAACATACTGCCGAAACTGATCAGTAAGATGATTTCGGAATAAATCATGTGTCTTCCCTCGAATCCCAGTACTGTATAGTCTATCCATTAATGTATCACTAACTATTGTGTGGAATGCCCTGGTAAATTGTTTGAATAAAGCTAGTACATAATTTCCGGTGTCCATGTTTTCACCTACATAGTCAAGAAAGTCTTCTAGAAGGTCACTGGTTCCTATATGCTCCCTGAATCCATATTGTGTCTGAGTTAATAGGCTATATTTTGTGATATAGTGCCTAAGTACTTATTAATGTATTTTTCCATTATATAATTTACAACCAAAAGGATGCATACTGGTCTATAATTTAGGAATTTATTTTTCTCACCTTTCTTGTAAATTGGCCGAACAATGGATGTTTTAAGCTTTTTGGGATGATGCCGCTAGAGAATATGCGATTGCACAACTGTAATAATGCAGGTTTCATTATAGTGATGTGGTATTTAATGTCTTTAGTGCTACTTTGATCCAACTCTGCTGCTTTATTAGTCTTTAAATGTTTTACATTTTCTAATTAGATCATTGCCATCCATATCGGGAAAAATAATGAATCACTATTTCTTATTTGATTGGACCGTCTTTCCGTTGTCGTACTGCATATAGTTTCGATTGACTGCACATATTTTGTATTAAAACTATTTGCTAGTGCCTCTAACTCGTGTTCAAGACCGAAGTTTGTTTCAATGATGTCTTCAATCTTTTTTCTTTTCTTTTTTCGTTGTAACAGTTGTTTTACTAAAGACCAGCATTGTGCTGTATCTTTTGTCTCAGAGAATATATTCCAACAATAATCTTATTGTTGTGAATCTTAATAATTATGTATCGTATTTTCCGAGCTATGTAGAGCGCAAGTTCGTCTGCTTCTTGCAGCAGCGGTTGCGATGATGTCAGAACGCCGAGCTCTGATTGGCTGATTGAAAAAATAGTGGGTAGACCTCAAGGCATCAAGCATTGAGGTCTACCCACTGTCCTTTCAATCAAAGCCAATCAGAGCTCGGTGTCATTCTGACGTCACCGCAACTCCTGCGCAAGAAGCTGACGACTTGGTCTCCGCATAGGCTGCAGACCGTACATGTCTAAAAGTTGAAATGTTAGGCTGTGCGGACTATCTACGCGTGCGGACTACAGTGAAACCCGTTTAAAACGAACCCACGTACAGCGAATTATTGTGGATATCGAACTCTACGGAAAACTTATATAAAAATGCATGTAAAACATACTTTTTATCACGAACAACGTATTGGATATATCGAACATATTCCCCCCGGAAGGCTTTCGAAAACGTGAAAACAATCGTCTTCTAGCCTGTTTCTCCCCCCCCCCCCCAACCCCCAAAAAAAAAATCTAGGAAAGAAGAGAATCCTAAAAGCTCAAGCCGCGAACAAGGTTGTCATGAGAAGCAATTCAACAAGAGAAAGCTAAAAAAAAAAAAATCACTGCACACACGCAGCAAAGAAAACAAAACTTCATCCCAAAGTGGTTGCCTGCGAAGAGAAGTGATTCGGAAGAGCAGATAAGCCAGTGATGTGATTGCTGCGCCAATTGCGCCAAACTGCGCCGAGGGGCTAACCCTGCTACATCCTGCTACATTTCGCCAAAATATGGGTAATCTGAGCCAAGCCTGCGCCAAAGGACCAATTTAGGTCGCCTCTCAAAACCGAAACTAAACTGAGTACTGTAATTGAGCTGGCGTGTGTTATGTGGTGCAAGCGGCCGCCTGACACAAAGTATCGTGCATCCATTGTCCACCCGGTTTTGCATGGTTTTTCCGCGTTTCGCGCTCTCGCCTTGTGGGTCTCGTCTCTTTTTTATATATATTTTCAGCGATAGACGCGGATCTGTGCAGACTCTCTGACGCTAGCGTGCCGGGTACCAGCCATGCCGTCTTGCTGTGAAACGAAACCACGTTTTTGCGCGGCAGGAGTTACTTTGTGAGCTGAAGCAACGGCCGTGGGAAAACTATATTTGGTCACTGCCTTTCAGTCACCGTGGTCGCGCGACGTCGAATGTTGCCGTCCCCACATCACTGCAGATATGGTACTTTCTAAAATGAAACTGAGTACCGCCGCATGTTCATCAACATTCCTGTTCTTGTTTAAATCATACGTAACTACAAAAATCCATTTTTAATTCAAAGACTGCTCTGTCAAAGTATAAATTATCTAGATTCCTCTCGGTGGGCTTTCTTCGAGAGGGACCTCGATACGTGAAAAATCTGCCGTGAAAGAAAGTTGGTGAAGAGATGTGAGCTAAAGCAAAGAAGGCAATATCTGCACGCTGAACCCGCACAGCGTGCTTGTTTGTCTCGCGTTCAGTCGTTGCACAAAGCGCTCCAAGAACGTTTTGAGGCTGGCTCGCAATGTCTTGCATCGATGCACTCAGGTTCTTTATTTTTTGTGTGTTTAGCTTGTACCTTGTTTGCCGGCCTGGCAAGCACGCGCCACTGGACTGTTTTTGTCGCATGCTCGAAAGTTACATTTTGTGTACAATTTTGGGGATAAGTTAGCGACGGAGCTGAGGGGCATGGTTTCGGTTCGATCGGACAGCTGTTGTCTGCGCTCGCGCGACGAAGCATGCCCAACAGCAAGCCTGCCGAAGTTGGCCTCACGTGCATGCGAACATGATTGCGTGACTGAGGCACCAGCTGGTATGCTTGCAATTCATTGTTTTACGTTTGCTTACTTTTGACGAAAATCTGGCACGTCGGGAACCAGTAAAACGGTGGCAAGCGGTTTTTCGAAATTGCTGGGCAATGCCTACAGCACTGTACACTTGTGGGATGTCTGAGCAGCAAAAACAGAACCAGCGAGTTCCGTCACAACACGTCACATCAGAACACAACACAACACAAAGTGCCCTTCGTTTGTACAGCACTTAAAACAAATATTTTTTATTTTCCTAAGTATATCTGCTTTAAAATCCACTTCTGCCACTTTTGCTGCTCCGAAACACTGTCTTGGCTGCTCCAAAAGCCGCTTTTGCTGCTCCAAAACACTGTTTTGGTTGCTCCAAAGGTCACATTTGCTGCTCCAAAACGCTGTTTTGGTTGCTCCGAAACGTGCGCCAAA
>JAZHYW010028853.1:0-32571 GCA_037355805.1 Ixodes ricinus | reverse complement strand
TCAAACACAGAACTAACTAGCTGTTTAGTTGCGTGTAGAAGCACCAGGCACGAGAACAATATGCTAAGTGATGAACAGTATAAACCTCTGTGGATGGTTAATTTACGCACGGAGACAAAGGCAAGCCACATTATGTTTCATGAAAATAAATGTTAGAACAGAATATTATTGAGCACCCAAATGGGTGTTTCATTGAAGTCCTAAAGGTTGTAATAAAACTTTAATTATTCATTCACATAAAAGCAAAGCTTTTGTCATTAGATTATTATGTGGAACTTTATGATAACAAAAATTGGCACATGAATGATAAATTAACCTTATAAACAATTCAGTGGAACTCACTAAGCTTAATCCCAAGTTCACACCCTTTGCTCCAGCTAAGTTAGTTTCAATTCACTCTGTTTGCTGTGCCATCGCACGGATAAAAGCTATGCGAACGTGATAACATAACTAAACAAGATAGCTGACATAAAAATATAAGCTTATAAAGTCGTTCATATAAATCTGCCCACACTAATGCACAAGTATCCTTGCTAAATATGGAGATTAAAAAAACATTGTCAGAATATTGAAGTCTACCATATACTAGCGGCAGTTTTATACAAAACATTTTTACTACAAGGTAGGGTTTTTACTTCAGCCCTTATTTTTTTCTTCGCTCTGCTCTAGAAAATGTTTTTCCTTTAGCACGCACCTGCTGCACAGCGGCGAAGCAAAAAGCACAAAATTGCAACGCCTACTTTGCAGTTCTCGCTTCACTGCAGCGCACCAGTGCGCGGTGAAAAGCGCACTCAACGAAGCTACCTAACCCACCAAAACAGACCACAGATATGAGAACTATTGCGCGACTTCCGGTACTATCAGTGCTTGATACACATACCAAATCGAGTAGAACGTTATTTAGGGCGATAATCGGAAGCTATGAAAACTTGAACAAGCCTAACGTAACGATCCGGCCATGTAGCAGGGTGTCAGCTATTATATTTTCAATATTAATAAAGTAAAATTATGTTTTGGCGCAATGTTTGCGCAGTTTGGCGCAAATGGCGCAGCAATCACATCACCGGTGTTAAACAGTTACGAAGGTGAAATGGAAACTGCACAGAGCCTGATCGTTGCAGCTAGTTATCGTGGTCTTACACATGGCTCGGACTAGACATCCTAGATTGGCTCCCAGTAGGGAGCCAGAGTTGCTTGTTTGTTTTCCACTGGAACCGGGCCACTCGTCACAATCTAACTCGTCACAGAAAACTTGCTATAACTGGTCACAGCGGCCTTCTCGATCTAGGCCATCTTGTCACGGCACACGTGGCCGCTTGTCACCAGAAGACTGTTTGCACTCATCTTTGTTTTGGAAGGAGCAGGATTAACCTTGCTTTACACAAAATAATCACAACTCTCGGAATTAGTGCTACCATGTTTTTACTAACAAATGGAATTTGAATCGGACTTAGAAATATGCTCAGTAACCTCGTATTTGGTAAGATTACATTCATTAGACTATGGAACTAATGAACACCCAACGTACGGGACTTCGATGCTATCATACCAAAATTGTGCCATTTTACCAAGAAATTTTGTACACAGCTAGCAGAAAATGCAGTTCTGGAATTCCTTCCGTATGTAGGGATACAAACTACTGCAAAGCAATAAATAATGTTCTATGAGTTTGTTAGTACTGTACAAAATACTTATCTCGGCACCAAACAGACTACTCTACTAAGCTACATCAGAGCATAAAAAGGAACGTTAAGAAACACCTTTTTTTTAGGCTGGAGAGTGAAAGTGTGATCTTTGTTTGCTTGTCATGTTTCCACTTGTCTCATCTATTTTTCGTCCGTCTTTGTTTTCAATTAGGAAGAATTGGGGAGCCTTCTGCATCAAATCCTACTTGATGCCAGATGTTTCTTTATATTTAAAATCGTTTCTGAAATCAGTACACTTCGGACTGTTGCAAAAAGTGTCCAGATAACATAACCTGCACAAGATTTAAAAAACATATTTTGTTGCATGATTTTTATAGTTTATGAATATTCATACCCAGCGTCCTCAGGATTTGGCATGGCAATTCTGAAAACTGCTAATATGATAATGATTTATTAAAAATAAAAATAGCCACAGGTTGTGCCTCTTGTTTTGAAAGTCAAAGGAGCGAGCGAGCAAGCAACTTCAAAGATACTTGCTGCGCAAGGGTTCATAGAACAAGAGTCCTTTGAAAAAGCTGCATCATTAGCCTGTGACCTTTGTTTAGCAGCATAATAATAAATGTATGATCACGAGTACATGCATTTATTTTCTGCTTTATTTCGAGACAATTGAATATTTTCGGGAATGTATGTCATAATTATCAAAGTTGCAACTGAAATTGTGAATGGTAAATCACTCTTTCAGGTACTGACTAATCCCATTACGAAACCAACTACATTGACTTTTTAGCGGGAAAAGATAACTTGCCACATACAAAACATCAAGTCGTAGTATGAGGGCTCTGTGTGACAAGTATTCCGGCATTATGAGAATTCCTCGTATGAGATGCCCCGTGACAAGATGGACTACCGGACGAGTTCATCGATGACAAGTTGGCCTGTAACGACTGTGCGTGACCCGTTTTCCATGCGCCGCCGTGCCGTTATTCATTGAATTCGGTCACTTGACAAACAAAAATCCAGTGCTGTGCAGGAAAGCTGCCACTGCGGCCGCCCTGCAGCTCGGTTCTGCACTAGCCGCTAACTAGCCACTAGCCAACTGTGCTCCTCTCCTTTGCTTTTGCATGGGGTCATATAGTTTCCCAAGTTCTTCATCGTTTAAATAAAAAATGTCTGCAATAAAGATCCAAGAGCACTTCTGCCTGCAGTGCATGATGTAGTTAGCATATGAACACAAACACGGAGACAACAATGTCCAAATGAAAAAAGCGCTCGGACAAACTGGCTTGCTTTTCTCTTCCGGTACCATTACATTATAGAACCATGGTATTTCAGCTAATGTACTGCACCAAATATGTTTTCTTTGGACTGGTGGAAAAGCTTATCTCTAACAGTTGAGAATGTCATTGATTTTTAATAAAATAAACTAGGCAACCAAACGTTTTTTTTTTCAAGTACGGAATTACCGGCACTTAGCTTTTTTTTAGAAGTAGATGACCAGTAACACGTTTTCACATATTCAATCACAGTTCGTTGTTAACACTGAATTGCAAATTAGCTAGCATTCAATATGCTCAATGTCACACCCCGACATTTGATGCCTGCAGGCGGAATTAATGTGCATACTGTGATAAAAACATTGCGATAATTAATTGGCACAGAGACAGCCCAAAACCAACGATGCATGGCTGGTGCTAGTTCCTGAAACTAAATTTGTCGCCGAAAAGTATACCTACTTGAAAGTTTCTTTGCATGTCGTGTTACCTGGCTCATTTTCCTAAATAGTACTTCGGCGAAATATTTCCTGCAAGTGCATAATCAAGTGCGACATGGTCGTTAAAATGATAATAAAAAGAATGAGCTCAAAGCACCAGCCGCATTGGTCGAAGCACAGCGCTTGCACGCGTGAAGAGTGACTTTCCCGCATAACTTTGAATTTCAAGATGGATGAATGCACAACTCTGCTCCCATGGGAGCTTATATACAGGAACCCTAGTCCAAAAACATCATTGCACCCTGACGGTGATCTACCCTACTTGTTCTGCCCGAGAAAAACAA
This sequence comes from Ixodes ricinus, assembly GCA_037355805.1. NCBI lineage: Eukaryota > Metazoa > Arthropoda > Arachnida > Ixodida > Ixodidae > Ixodes > Ixodes ricinus. The sequence continues at coordinate 28,867 of JAZHYW010028853.1, read as the reverse complement.
ATATGGTTGTGCGAAATAATAGTGAAAGGTGTCAGCAACTTATCAAAATTTGTATAAATAATTCATTGAACTGGCTGCAATGAAAGTTTTCACAAAGCTGTCATTAGGTGGGGCTTTAATTATATGCAAATTTCATGGGTGTAGATTTTAGCTAAGCTAAAACATCAGCTTTTTGCCAAAGTACAGGGAACAAAAAGGTTAGAATCACCTGGTTGGCACTGCAGTGATGTGATTGGTCTGAGTCATTTTGGAGCACGTTATGGAGCAGCCAAAAGTCCATTTTGGAGCAACAAAAGGAACTCTCAGAGCAGAAGCACACACTTTATCTTAATGCATACCAATACGAATAGTATGTTAAAATTTATGCGTTGGCCTGTCCCACTAAAAGACAATGTCTGCTTTGCCTTTTCACTCCCGCACATGTTTTTGTTAGTAACAACTTCACAGCAGGCTTGAGTCCCTCAAACACGGAACTAGCTGTTTTGTCGAGTGTAGAAGGAAAAGGAACGGCAGCAAGATGCTGATTGATGAACGATAAGTATGAGCTCGTGTGAATGGCTATTTGAGATGTGGAATCAAAGGCAGACCAAATAATATATGTTCTACTGAAATAATGTGTGAATAGAATAATTTCAGCACCCAAATGGATGCTTCGTTACAATTTTAAAACAGTGTAATAAAACTAGAATTCCTAATTCAGATTACCAATAAAACACAAAGCTTTGTCATTTGGTTATATGGAGAACTTCAGGATAACAATCTGCACGTGAACGATAAATACGCCCTTAAAACAATCCTGCAGAACTGGGGCCCAAATCTGGACACTTGGCGAAAAAGTCAGCGAGAAATCCGGTGGCTATGATTGGCCGGCGCCAAGGTGAAGTGTGGCGTTGGCCAACCGCGGCCGCCAGATTTGTCGCCGACGTTTTCGCCAAGTGTCCAGCTTAGGGCCCCTGGTTAAGGTTATTTTCAAGCTTCCATCCATCGCTCCAGCTAATTTAGTTCTTATTTACTTATTGACTGATCCATCAAACTGATAGAAGCTACTATATAAAGACAATAACTCAACAAAACAGTTGACAAACATTTAGCTTACAGACCGTTCTATATAAATCTCGCAGTACTCAAGTATCCTTGCTAAATCTTGAGTTCCTTAACATTATCGTCAGAATATCGCAGCCTATCCTACACACTAGCCGCAGTTTTATTTAGAAATCGTGTGTAACATCTAGTCTCAAAAGGATTTCTTTCTTTTATTCTTTCATTTTTTAGCACACGAGTGCGTTGTGGAGAAGCAAGATACGCAAAATCGCGATACCGACTTTGAGGTTGTTTCTTCACTGCAGTACACCAGTGCGTGGTGAGAAGTGCACTCAACAAAGCTGACAAGCCTGAAAGAACAGACAACGAACGTGAGGTATATTACGAAACGTCCGAGTACTGTCAGTGTCTCATACAGAAATCAAATCGAAAGTTACGTTATTCTAGGCGATAATGGGATGTTCTGAAACTCTGCACAAACCTGCCGTAACGATAAGGCCGTGTAGCAGGGGCTCTACTAATCTTCAGTATTAATAAAATGAAATTACATTTTGGCGCAATGTTGGCGCAGATACTTCACATTTTGGCAGAATGTAGCAGGATGTAGCACGGTAAACACTTTGGAGCAGTTTGGCGCAAATGGTGCAGCGATCACATCGCTGCTAGTGTAGTAATTAGTGGACAGGAGTAATGTAGAAGCCTAAAATACATAATTTACCTCGGCTAGGTGGCGCAAGCTGTCGCCTGTTACAAGGTCTGTCTGTAGGTAATATCTATCCATTGGAGCACAAGGGGCATTTTCAGCGAACTATTTTCTCAACTGCGGAGGCGTTTGAAGCGGGCGCATCACGCTTGTGGGGAGGAGCTTCCACTACCTCCTTCACTTGTAACCGACTATAGTCGACTCGAAAACCTTCTCATACAAGGCACATCTTAAGAAATGTCTCCTTTCTGAGATGACAAAGAAGATTTATTTTTTTATAAATTATCATTAACATACTCTTTCATTTACAAAGTCCGTCGCGTCTCGTCATAATGAACGATCTTGAAAACAAAATTTCTGTATACAGTCGAACCCATTTATAACGAACAGCAGGAAACGCTCCGATCAGTTTGATATAGCAAAAAACATTTACAACGAACTTGCACGATGCGTTCGTTGTAAGGCGAGAGCTTCTTTTTCTCTCTCATCTTTTCGCTTCCACCTTGTAACAAAGCGCTGGAATGTGTCTTTTTTTTTTTTGCATGCTTGCAGAGTTTTTTTTTTTTTTAGCTTATCTGTTCTTCCGAATCACTTCTCTTCGTAGGCAACCACTTTGGGATGAAGTTTCGTTTTCTTTGCTGCGTGCATGCAGTGATTTTTTTTTTTTAGCTTTCTCCTTTGTTGAATTGCTTCTCTATGACAACCTTGTTCGCGGCTTGAGCTTTTAGGATTTTCTTTCTTTCCTAGATTTTTTTTTTGGGGTTGGGGGGGGGGAGAACAGGCTAGAAGACGATTGTTTTCACGTTTTCGAAAGCCTTCCCGGGGGAATATGTTCGATATATCCAATATGTTGTTCGTGATAAAAAGTATGTTTTACATGCATTTTTATATAAGTTTTCCGTGAGTTCGATATCCACAATAATTCGCTGTACGTGGGTTCGTTTTAAACGGGTTTCACTGTAGTCCGCACGTTTGGATAGTCCGCACAGCCTAACATTTCAACTTTTAGACGTGTATGGTCTGCAGCCTATGCGGAGACCAAGTCGTCAGCTTCTTGCGCAGGAGTTTGCGGTGACGTCAGAAGGACACCGAGCTCTGATTGGCTTTGATTTAAAGGACAGTGGGTAGACCTCAATGCTTGATGCCTTGAGGTCTACCCACTATTTCTTTCAATCAGCCAATCAGAGCTCGGCGTTCTGACATCATCGCAACCGCTGCGCAAGAAGCAGACGAACTTGCGCTCTACATAGCTCGGATAATACGATACATAATTATTAAGATTCACACAAAAAAGATTATTGTTGCAATATATTCTCTGAGACAAAAGATACAGCACAATGCTGGTCTTTAGTAAAACAACTGTTACAATGAAAAAAGAAAAGAAAAAAAGATTGAAGACATCATTGGAACAAACTTCGGTCTTGAACATGAGTTAGACGCACTAGCAAATAGTTTTAATACAAAATATGTGCAGTCAATCGAAACTATATGCAGTACGACAACGGAAAGACGGTCCAATCAAATCAGAAATAGTGATTCATTATTTTTCCCCGATATGGATGGCAATGATCTAATTGAAAATGTAAAACATTTGAAGACTAATGAAGCAGCGGAGTTGGATCAAAGTAACACTAAATACATTAAATACCACATCACTATAATGAAACCTGCATTATTACAGTTGTGCAATCGCATATTCTCTAGCGGCATGATCCCCAAAAAGCCTAAAACATCCATCGTTCGGCCAATTTACGAGAAAGGTGAGAAAAATAAATTCCTAAATTATAGACCAGTATGCATCCTTTTGGTTGTAAATTATATAATGGAAAAATACATTAATAAGTACTTAGGCACGATATCACAAAATATAGCCTATTAACTAAGACACAATATGGATTCAGGGAGCTTATAGGAACCAGTGACCTCTAGAAGACTTTCTTGACTATGTAGGTGAAAACATGGACACCAAAAATTATGTACTAGCTTTATTCAAACAATTTACCAAGGCATTCCACACAATACTTAGTGATACATTAATGGATAGACTATACAGTACTGGGATTCGAGGGAAGACACATGATTTATTCCGAAATCATCTTACTGATCAGTTTTGGCACTATGTTTAGGCTCAAAATATAGCGAGGAAATTAAGGTCTAACAAGGAGTACCACAAGGTACAGTCTTGGTCCACTACTTTTTAATTTATATGGTAATCAGATAGCACCGGTTAGGTTAAAAAGTAGGCTCTTTCACTTTGCAGACGACGCAGTAATTGTATATGCAGAAAGAAATTACTAAGTAGCAGCAATGACGCTACAAGATGATATCCATAACATCATACAATGGTACCGTAAAAACCAAATAATCGTAAATGTTCCTAAAACGCAAGTACTATAATTTAAAGAGCCAAGGAACAAATCGTAAATAAAATTTTAGTAAGAATGCACGATCAGAACTGCAACAACTGCTAGTGCGCCCCGTTAAAATATGTTGATAATGTCAAATACCTGGGTATGCACATAGACAAACATATTAAACAGGATATCCACATAGACCAGATTTGTAAGAAATTAACGCTATTAATGGCATTTATGTAGCATATCCAAGACCTAGCACCACGGTCCATACTTAAAATAATATACCATGCTCTGGGAATATCTGTACTTCATTATGGCATAACAGTTTATGGGCACTATGCCAAATATTTACAACTAAAGCTAGAATCGATTCAAAAAAGGATAGTTAGGAATATTGGTTACCGAAGCAAAGAAACTGATCTCTCGGACTATATGCACAAAGAACTAGGAATGTTACGTTTCAGATATCAAATGAAGTATGATAGTATAATAAAATATTTTTCAACAACAAACATAGGCTGAAAAATGTAAAAGAAAGGACATTACGACAGAATAAAAAATTTGTTGAACCATTTATAAAGACAAAATATGGAGAGGCCACAAGGAAATATTACGTACCTAAGCTTTATAATAAATTGCTGGATGAGTTACAAAAAATAAAATCCCCAGAATAAAAAAACTAGCCAAGAAGATGAATAATTAAACAGAAAAAAAGGACCCATAAAATGTAATAGAAATAGATAATGGAGTTTCCCCAAAAACGCATAATACAAAAGGTTCTCGTTTCTCTTCACTTTAATAGAATTACCCTGTAATTCTCGAATTCTAGTATCCTTTACAGTATGTAAAGACTAATTCAATATTATTGGACGTGTTATACATACTATATATTTTTCAAGTTAGAGGAATTTATATTAGCTGTAAAAGGAGGTGGAACTGTAGTAATTTATATTTATATTGGTGTGTGCTGTTGTTTTTACTGTCTGCGCAATAGCAGAGGCTCCTGTGGCATCCCATGCACAAGCCATTATTGGCTTATGTGGGCTTTATATGGTATTATTTTTAAAGAAAGTAAATAAAGATGGCTTTTGTATTGTAGATAATTGTATTGTGCAGTCTAGATGCAGTCACTGTCCTGTTTATAAAAAAGGAGGGAAAAAGAAAAAAAAAGCTTACCTCGACTTGAGGACTGAATTGCTTCCATTCGAATTGCTGCCCAAGATCAGGTTCGTAAGGAGTCTTGTAAGATCAAGAGGGACGCAAGGGACCACTTGAGATCCTAGGAACCAAATGCAATGAGCAATGACAGTAATTAAGAACAAAGTGAGCACACAAAAGCAGTGGCAAATCCAAGGGGGGGCGACGGGGCAGCCGCCTCCCCCCAAACCAAGTCGACCCCCCCTCCCCCTTCTCGGAGGGCAATTTGTCATGGGTGGACCCCCCGGTGCACACGAAAGAATGGGAGAATAGCATCCTTACAAATTTTCCGCCCCCCCCCCCCCCCAAAACGGAGTTCTGGATCCGCCCCTGCACAAAAGAGGCACCAAGGATTTGGCCATTTCGAGGTAACAATGATGAATGGATGAGGAAATGAAATGCCTGTGAGCCTAGTAATGGGGGGTAGCTTTTGCCACCTGACTTAGAGTTTGAAGACATTTCAAAACAACCTGTTCCTTTTTTGCCTCGCTAGTACGGTAAAAATACAAACAGTTAAAGAAGTTAGGACTTGCATGATACAATATCTAGACTGAGGTAACTATATGGCTGGAACCTATTAGGTGTTCCTATATTAATGCTAAATTTGTTTTGTATATTCGTTGAACCACGGGACCCTCTGATCCGCCTATTCAGGAAACCTGCAATGTTCCTCTTCCCCCAAAAGTTTAGAGTGTTGCTAAACGCGGGACATGCACCAGGAAAAACTACTTTTTTTTATTTAATGTAACTGAATAAAACTTCCACAGTTTATGATGCTTGATCTTCTTTATATTAATATTGTGTTAGTTTGGTACAGCTTGTTCTGTATGTTCTAAATGCTCTGAACATGCAAGAAAAAAAAGAGTTCTTGTAAACACACATGGGAAATGGCAACAGACTTAAAAGAGACTAGTAAAAGAAACTATTTTGCTCCATTTAAACCACTGAGTGTAATGAACAACAAAAATTCTATTTTTAACATATTTGAAAACCGCAACAACGCTGTTTTCAAAGGGCTTACAAACGTGTCTTGATGTTTTTATAAATATAAAAACATATGCATTTCAATCAAACCTAGATAGTTTGCAATCCATATAACTGTAAACGACTTATTTTTCGCAGGGCTCAATATTTTGCGATTTAGGTCAAAGCTGAAAATTTGGAATAATTAGCGGGTTCTAATTTTCGCGACGCAGCGGGATCTCAATATAGATTCTAATGTGTTTACATTTTACCAGAATTGTTCGCGGGACCTATTTTTCGCAAAATGGAGGAGATTCGCGAAATTCGCAAGATTTAGGTCCTTGCGAAAATTAAGTTCTTTACAGTAGTCTAAAGCATATGCCCGTCGAATTTGGTAGTATAGAACACTGTTAAAAACAAAAATTCTTGTGTGCTTTTTGTGAAGGTACTTTAAAATACATACACAAAAATGTGTTTGAATGTTACCGTAGATGTGTAGTGACACCCTTCCACGGTGGGAGAAATAATTTTTGTTAATCATTTTGTGAAAAATTGAAGCTACAGAAGACTGCGATGGAGCGGGGACATTGTGATGGCAACGACGACCATTTGAAGAACTGCGCACACAAAAGTGGCTCAAATTTATGCAGTCCTCGGTAACTGTTTTTTAAAATGTTTATTTCACTAATTTCGGGATTATAACCGGTCCTTATCATTTTTATAATAAAACATGAAGATTCAAAGATAAGTAAATGCCATAAAACCAAGAATTAATTTTTTGCGAAAGATTGCCGTTTTTTGATCCTCACATCTTGAAAATAAAAAAAATGTTGTTTTTTAAACAGCCTGGTTGGGACGCTCAAGAAACAAATTTTATGTGAAAATAAATATTTATTAGAGCAATAATGACGGCGAGATTTATTTGAAATTCTGCGTGCAAAGTCCATGACGTCACAAAATGGTCATTCACTCAACGAGATGGTCATTCGCGCTTTCCACCTCAACGTGAAGGCGAAGCCGACTCACCTCTCGTCCTCGCGCCAGAAATGCCGAGAAAGAAAACAAGTGGAAAGGAGGTGACTACCGACTAAATCGCGTCTCGCGCCGTCAATATTGCTCAAAAATATTTTTTTTTTTGGCGTGTCATTCATTTTTTGACATGCGTATTCCAACAAACTGTTTAAAAAAACACTTTTTTTTCTTTTCAGGGGACATTTAACATAATACTTTTTGTCCCTGGAAAAAGATATAAAGGAAAGCAATGTTGGGCACCTAGAAGCCGTTTTCACGGCCAGAACCCGTAAGGAGGGTTCACCTTTTAGGACCATTGTCACCAAAAGAGGAGCATGGCTGCAGTTTGTAAGCCAATACCTTATGGAGCAATTAACTACCCTGCAACTTAGTGACCCACTTTTAATGCAAAACTCAGAGGCGGCGGTAGAGTACTTGAATTCCGGTACCCACGTGAATGCGAGTGCATTCTCTATCGACGTAGTTAATGACGTAGTCCCCCGTGAGGGCCTCTTCACGTCGGTGCGGGAGTGCATCAACGAAAACGGTGTGGCCAAGTTCCAGAACACTGGCAGTGTCGGTGTTGATGGTTTCTTGGAACTGCTCAGGTTCAACTTTCAGTCGACTTTCCTTATGTTTGAAGGCGCGTATAATTTATAAAAAGAAGGAATTTGTATAGGCGCATGCATAGCTCAAGTGCTTTGCAACATTTTTTTCGCAAAGATTGACCAAACCATTAGCGAGAATTTGGGTGCGAGCAGTGCCAGTAAGGTATTTCGATTTGTTGACGACTACCTGGTGGTAACCAAGACACCTGAGGGGGCTTCGAATGATTGCATCGTCAATTCAGTGTTGGATGTTTTCACGCGATACTCAGGGTGACTAAAGTTTGCACGCAAACACCAAGACGGCATGTTCTTGCCGTTTCTTGACCTAAAATTGAACAACACTGAGCATGTGTGTTGGCTCTATCACTCTCGCACAACAAAGGGACTCTTGCATCTTGATTCTTCTCAATCGAAGCTAGTTAAGGGGGGTGCCCCATCATCATGTTTGCAGGCGGCCCTGGAGAAGTCTTCCACCATGAGTGATAAAAGCAGTTTTTGACCTTTTGTAGCAGGTTCTGTAGCAGGCAAAATATTAGTTTCGAGCAGCCACTGATGCTTTTGGAGAAGATGCCAACATCTGTTAGCACATGACTTGAGAATGAAAAAGTGATTGCATCTCTAAACAAGTTCATTTGTGATAGTGACCAAGAGTTCCTCTTTGATACTCCAGCATATTACTTAGTACCATTTGTGATAAGAATAGAAAAGGAGTAAAAGGAACACAGTCTTCTTAAAGGGCAACTCCACTCCATTTTTACAATTTTTGGGTTATGATCTGTTTAGTCGAAGTCGGCAACCCTGAATCACGAGATGAATTTTTTTTTCGGTAGTGTGTATTGTTTTGTAGATATCGCGAATCCAAGTATCGTTCCGGCGGCGCGGCGAAACCGAAACTACCGGCTGAAGCAGCTTGGCAACACTGATATTAGTGGTGCGTCGTCGGCTATGACCTAGTTGTCCTCTTGTGCTCCTGGGCCGACGCACCGACAATGTCGGCTCAGTCGCACGTGGAGTTTCAAAACAGAAGGTGGTTGCACATTTTCTTTTTTACCGCTTCACTTTGTTAATATGCACCAAATGTAGTAAGTTTTAGTGTGTATTTATCAATTTGGCAGCCGAAAGGTGAATCCGACTGCTATAAATATGATGCGGTCATTGCCAGGCGCAGCGTGACTGTGTTTGTTTCTTGCTCGCGGACCGAGAGAAAAAGAAATAATGGGAAATAGATGGACAGATGTATCCACAAGCGGTCTAAGTTGTTAAAAGCTAAGGTGCCTTTATGTGCACGCTAGTTAGATCAGCCGCGACCTGCTGCGTCCCGCCGATCGTGCTGGAGCAGCCGGCGGACGGTACGCGAACAGCGACGGCACTGCATCGTTCTTCAAACACGCGTGTTTCGTGGAGAAACCCGCAACAGCCGCAGCTCCCGTGTGTAGGTGTCTGACGTCAAGTGCTGGGAGCAGAGCTTCGCGTTGGACCTCGGAGTCGACGGTCTTCCGAAGTCTCTCCGGCGAACGGCACCGACCCACACTTTGTGCCTCTTCCGGTCTCTTGGGAACTGGTGGAACCGCAGCTCCGGGTTTCGCACCGGATTGTTGGTGCAACCCACAGCGCTACAAGTCGTGCTCGACATCGCCCAACGCGAGTCCGGCCAGTATCTCCGGCTCCACGACACGCGCGTGAGTGAGCAGCACCGCTGCGCTCTCTTCCGCATGTCGCAGAAGGAATGCTGGAGGTAAATGAACTGCCTGGGCGCTAATAAAAATAGGAGAACACAGGATAATGTGGTAAGCACCTCTTGCCGTCAGCAAAATTGCAGAATGCCATGGGAAATGAAGCGTCCGCGGCGTCCGTACGAGAGCGAAGGACTAGACCTACGTCATTGCCCAGTGTTGCTTCACTAGCTCACCCGGTGCCAGTGTTGCTCACCTGCTTTGGGCCGCTAACCGAGCCGGGAGAACATTTTTAATATTGGTTTTAATCGGTTATGTGGCGTCGGTTTGACGTGATATTTTGGGTATGACCGTATTTTGACCCCCTAAAGCGATATCAGTCAATTCGATAGGGTCGACTTTTTTAGTGGAGTTGCCCTTTAAACAGACTTGGACGTAGTTCAACTACTCTACTCAAACTACTGTAGTTTAACTACTTTTCCGAGTAACTTGGTAACTTTCAATTACAACTTTATTTGGGTAATGAGTAGTTTAATTTAACTACAGTTTTCAGGTAACTTCTACTCAAATTACTAACTATAGCCGGTGACAGGTCAAGAACGAAGTGGAAGCTCCTCCCACCCCTTTCCACTTCAGCGGAGCGAACAGTTGGAGAGGAGGTCGCCTTCTCTCCACCGTTCGCACTACTAAAGTGGAAAGAGGTGGGAGGAGCTCCACTGCGTTCTTGACCTGTCTACCGACTATACTTTCGAAATCTAGCGCCGGCAGATGAAGTGGCCTTCCTGAACAAGGGGCCCCCTCGCAGCCGTAGAAAATGCATCACAGGCGTCCTTGGGCCAAGGCGGAGACGAGCAGCCAAGACATAACACCGACGCGCACGAACGCAGGAAAAGATGCTTAACAAGCCTTGGTCAGGTATTGACCTAATCCGGTAATGCACGCAGGCGCCGCGCCTCCAGCTGCAACCGTTTAAGCAAAGACGGGGGCACTCCGAAGGTTGTTGTTTTCATGTTGTCTGCCGTTTGTGAGTTCTGACTCAAGCGGTTTGGGGGTTCATCGGGAGGCGCCACTGGCATGACCTCGCAGCTGGGCGCCTGTTCCCATCGTTCGCCTCGTCGTCAGCGAATACTCTCTTGCAAAGCCGGACTCCACCGCGCACAAACGCAGACACGGATAATCCGTTCATGGGAGCACGCTCCCGCTTCCAGCTGCAACTGTACGAGCGCCGATGCTTGTTCACGCTATCCTTCGCGGCCTTCCGACCTTCCACGCCAGGGAGACCTCCTCTTTGTTGAAAACGATCTACTTGTCAGGCGTGTCAGGCGCGTCAGGATACCGTAGTCGCCGGCGAGGATTGCGAGTCACCCTTGGGAGATCCTTTTGTTGGATCCGGCGTCAGCGGCGAAGCATACTTCGTTTCATCTTCTGTTAAATAAAAAAAAAATTCAGTAGCGTAGCACTAGCACTGCAACGAGACGCGCAGTCGTCCGGATGATCTCATCGTCGTGGCGCGAGACTTGAACCCTTGACGGTCAGGTGCACTCGTTCAGCGTACTCTCCGAACGTCGTGGGAATAAAGAGGGGCCAGTCATAACAATCTCAACTTGCCGAAGAAAAAAGAAAAAAAGGGGGAGAGTTTGTTATAAAAGACCCTCTAGACGAGGCAAACCTCACATGTTTCGTCATGGACAGCTAAGATGCCAACACTCGCTTACCCGACCCTGCACAGCCTGTTTCTCAAACTCATCGCTGCCGTTCCATCCAGCGCGTCGGTGGAACGTCTTTTTAGCTTAGCTGGGGACGTCGTTAGGAGGAAAAGGCGAAAACTCTCCTATCAAGAACTTTGAAAGTCAATTGCTTCTGCGAGCGAATAAACTATTTTGGTGAAAACGCAAGTCAAAAAATGACTGCATTTATTTTAGGCTCGCAGGGTTTTTCACGGATCAAAACTGCTGTTCATTTTGCTACCACAAAAATATAAAAAAGTAACTTCGAAAGTAACTTCAAAGTAACTCGCTACTTTTTTACAGTAGTTAGTAGTTTACTCAATTACTATTACAAATGTGTAATTTCTACTCTACTCCAATTACTTTTGGCGTCGATACTCAGTAACTTAACTTAACTACCTTTTTTGAGTAATTTGTACACGTCTGCCTTTAAATAAGGCTCTAGTCAGAGTATGTTTCATTTACAATGAGTATTAAAAATAATTGAAAAAGTGAATCGTAACGCAATACTTCCTTGGGATAAATCCTCTCTCCCCTCCCCATTTTGCACTCGGTAGTTTCCTTAGCCTGTAAATATTTCTGTAAAATTCCAGGAAGAACCAGCAAATCCACTAACGCTTCTACCAATATAAATGCGTCTACGTTCAATGAACCTACCAAACTCAGGACTTCAATATCATAAACTGCAAAAACCACCACCCAAGAATATTATAAAGCCTACACTCGCACTTTAAAGGTCACACTGCTCTTTAGCAACGTAGAAACCAGAGTTACGTCAAAGTTCGCTGCTGTTTCAATCGACATCTGCACAGAAACTACAGTGACTACCATATTTATTCAAATATATATAGACCCGTGTTTCCTTCTCTCTTTCTTTCTCTGCTGAGTTTTTTTTTTTATCATTAAAGATTAATTGATATTTAGGACTAGGTGTGCCGCGAACTTTTTCGAACCGAAGTTTCGATGATCGAATCAAGCGGTGCGAAAGGTTTGAAAGAGTTCGAATTTTCGAACTTTCTATATTGTAAAATTCGACCGAAGTCGAATTTTCGAACTTGTTAAATTAAGAAGTTCAACGCTTTTCGAACCGTCGAACTTATTACGCCAGAAAATTCGATCCTTTTCGAACTTTCAAACTTATTACGCTGCAAAATTCGATGCTTGTCGAACTTTCCAACTTGATAGACCAGAAAATTTGATTATTTTCGACTCCCAACTTCTTGCACTGAAGTTTGAAGCTTTCGAACTTTCGAACTTCCTACGACAAGGAATTCGATAATTTTCGAAATTTCAAACTTATTTATCAAGAGAAATCGAAAAGTTTCGAACTTTCGAATCCTGAAAAATCAAAAGTTTGACGAACTTCGAACTTTTAGGGTAAAAGTTAGACGTTCGTCGAACTTCGAAAGATCGGCGGACAGTTTCATTTGAATTCAGGTAGTAAGGTAAATTTGTAATTTTTTTTTCACAAATTTTTACATGCGGTGCTGCGTTCCTTACGAAAGACAATGCCGTTTATTACAATCTTCTGGCACGCTCAGTTTTAAAGAAATAAATTCCCGAATGGGCGAGGAAGGACGACGAGTTTTTGACGATTGTCGTTTGTGCCATATTTGAAGCGCGCTAAAGCCGAAGCTATTTAACGGTAGAGATGTTAAACTTTTTAAGAATGATCTATGTATAGCCTAGGTAAGTGTCGTCTTAAGATGCGATTATTGTTATTCATGATGAGTTTGAAGAAATTTCCAAACATGTATCTACAAGCAATTATGCCCTAATCTTGGTTTTTTTTTTTTCGTCTAAGTTGTTTGAGATATCACATTTAGATTAACACCACAGACAGTACATATAATTGCCATCTGCAGAATACAAAATAATGTATTTATTGTTTTTTTCACGATGAGGAATAAATTAACTCATGGGGGAAGATTTCTAATAATGGTCAAATTCAACACGTCATTAAAAAAAACTATTTTTTGTTTTACGTTTTTGGGAAGTGTTTTCTTTTAGCCTGTACACATTTTCGTAGGAGAAACTTGTTTCGAAGTTCTGATTTTCTGAATATGCAAGAATACAACACTTCCGGCGGGATCTTAATGTTATAGTTTCTCTTTTTTCTTTCTCCAGCTTTTTATCCCCGCATTTATTGTTATGTTTATTTTTCTTTCACCAATTGCACAGTTATTTAGGTCGAAAAGACATAGCTTTGAGCTTCCGAACCTCTAAGCATGTGACAAGTTGTGCCTTCTGACGAGTTTCCGACAATGACCATCTACTATGCGATCTTTTATGCAGTGAAGAGCGACAGTAGCTATACAAATACATAAATAATTTCGGACTAAAATAAGCTCGACCACGTACTCTTTCCCCGTATTGCTTTCTTTAACAATCCGAAATATCTGGAAGGCGGGGAAGCTAGAGCACACCCCCTCCCCCCGTTTTCCCTCTTCCGACGCCACTTGTATGGTAGAGCGCTCCTCGACCTCGAGCTGTGTCGGCCTCTGTGCTTTTTGCGGGGCGCTTCCTCCGTCCCGGAAAATAAACCTCCAGGACAATTACAAACTTAACTTACTATATGCCAGCGTCACTCGGGCAGCGTTCGATCGGATTACTACCAGCGTGCAAGGGGGTAGGGAGGTAGTTTGCCAGGTCGCTTCAAGGTTTTTCTGAGCTTCAACATCCTGCCCGCCCCTGGCCGTTTTGAACTGGATGAGTATCGTAAAACAGTGCGTTCGTGTGATCACTACTGCGTGATGCACGTTAAAGACCCCCGGGCTGGCGGTCAAAATTACTGATCTATGGTCACACATCACTCTGCACTGGCAAATATTCCAGCAAATCTGGGACACTCGTCGTCTCATTTAATTGCCTGCCCAACATCGCGGAGTCTAAACATCACACGCTAACTTTTCTAAACCTGATTTCGTGAAAACCAGTTAAGTCGTGAAAAAGTTATTTCAAAGTGAAACTGTGGAGGAACATAAAAACCGGACTTCGAACTTTGAAAACTTGTACTTTAAAAAATTCAAAATCTCCTAAGTTTTTTTTTTCTTTTTGAAATTAGCTTTTAAAAGAGAATCAAGACCTTCGAACTTTTCTAACTTTATGTAGAAAGAAATTCGAAATCTTCTAAGTTTTCGAACTTTATGTCTATAAGAATTCGAAGCGTTTGAATTTTATATTTAAAGAATTTTGAAATCTTCGAATTTTTCGATCTTCAGATCCCAAGAAATTCAAAATTTTCAAAAATCTCGAATTTTTAAATTATGAAAGTTTGAAATCTTCGAATTTATCGAACCTCAGATAAAAAAATATTTGAAATATTCTGAACCCGAAATTTTAGAAACTGTGAAAGCTTCGAACTTTTCGAATTTGAAACTCCACTGTGATCGAAAGTTGCGAATTTTTCGAATTTGAACCTCGGTCGGTGCGAAAATATCGAATATCTTTCGAATGCGAACCTCAGTTCGTTTTGAAAATATCGAAACCTTTCGAAATCGAACCTTGGGTGGTTCGCGACATCCCTATTTAGGACAAAAAAGGCGTACCTGTAATAATCCTGAGCATAATTTGCGTGCCTATCGCGCTAAGCCAGGCACTCCCCCAGGTCAGCCGCTGCTCCTAGCACTCCGGTGCAAAGTGGTGAAGCACGACACGTGCACGCCGGTGAGAGGCAGTAAAGGTTGACGTGAGCTCGGGCAAGTGCCACGGTACATTGCGTCCACGGAACGAAGGTATTTGGAGGACATGATTATTGATTGATCTCATCAGGAATGCAAGACCCTGCTTCTGTTCTATCACCGTAGCTGCAATCGGCAATCTTTCTATTTTGCAAAGTTTTCTCGGGACTTTTAGTTCCTGACGTCAAAGAACAGCGCCTGCAAATTTAGACAATGTTGGAGATCAACCAGCCACCACATAAAAGAGTCAGAGCGGTTCATGCCCAGCATCAACGGCTCTGACCGCTTGATTTGCAGCATCAAAGCGCAACATCCTGGCATTCGTCATCTCCTTGTTTGTGTTCTTTTATCAGCTAAACCAGTGTTTTCGATCCTTCGACTGTGCTCTGACCTAAGACGAAACAAACTATACGGTTCCTTGAACGCTGTGAAAGTCATAAATGTACAATTTTCCTTTCCATCTACTTCTCTGAATATTAGGCTCAACAAATAATAAAATGTTATTTTTGTTGCTTTAAGCCTACCTTGGCACAGGTGTAACGCAATTCTTAGCAAAAGTGGCATTTTGCCGCAAGATGCAGCAGACTTTTGTTCATGGAGCAATTTGGCACAAATGGTGCAGCACTTTTATCACTAGATTATTATTAATTTCTTTTTACTTTTAGGGCACAAGGCCTTACAGAGGGGAATGAGAACAATAGTAATAATAATACAAATGGAACAAAATATGAAATACTTAAAGAATGGGGAACATAATGCACAAAAAAGTGCAAGGTCATTAATTGATGTGAACAATGCGGGCAAGCGGTTCCAGTCTTTGGAAGTTCTGGGAATAAAGAGTCATAATAAATGTGAGAGTGGCAAAATGGGACACCGACTTTGTGACGATGATCAAGGCGTGCTGAAACAAAGTAGGGGCGATGATGAGTTGAGATTTAAGCTGAGGAATATGGTGATAGATTTTATGAAGAAGACAAATACGAGAGACCATGCGACGATGTCCGAGGCTCAGGAATAACAAACTAACTTTCACTGATGTTGCGCTTGCGGTGCGTTTAAAATTGGCTATTATGAAGTGTGCAGCTCTGTTCCGAATACCTTCGAGTGAATCAATGAGGTAAAGGGTAGAGGGATCCCAGATGGAAGCTGCATACTCCAGCTTGGACCTAACTAGTGTTTTATAAAGGAATAGTTTTAATGATGATGGGGCAAGATAAAGTTTATGTTTGAGAAAATCAAGCATTCGATTGGTGTTGATAGTCTCATAGTTAATATGAAGTTTCCAAGAAAGGTCAGAACTTAAAATTATGCCCAGATACTTGTATAACTTTACAAGTTCTAGGGGTGTGTTATTAATACTATCAGCAAAATTGAAGTTGGCTTTACATATTATGCGCATTATTTTACATTTGTTAATATTGAGCTCCAATTGACCAGAGTTCACACCAGTGTAGTATGGAATCTAGGCTATGTTGCAGTTTTTGTGAGTCAGACTCATTAGATATTACTTGATAAATAGCACAGTCATCAGCAAAGGGTTTGACTGAAGAAGAAACCACCAAATGCAAGTCATTAATATACATTAAAAAGAACAGAGATCCCAGAACGGACCACTGAGGTACTCCGGAAGAAACGGGTGCAGAACGAGGAGTTAGCACCATTAACGTAACAAATTGTGGCCGACTCGTTAGAAACGATACTAGCCAGTTAAACACGTTAGAGTCCATGTTAAGTTTACCCAAATCGACACTGAAAGGGTACTCATGCTCGCCAAGGTTTTTATTTGCACATGACATATGACAGCCCAACTACCCAGAACACAATTTGTGGCTCAGAAATTCGGTTTCTTTCTGCCCAAGAACAGCCGATCAAGAACTGGCCGTTTCGAGTCGAGCTCACTCTCTTCTCTGTGGTGACGCGCCGTTTTCTAAGGTTTAGACACAACCACCAAAGATAATCAAAGTCACGGGTCATTGAAGGCACACACTAAATACTAAAAATAGATTGAAAATAAGGCACAGAATTTTTTCTGGCTTATAAAAAAATGCAAATGCACTAATACAAAAAAAAAAGCTGCACAGCTATGTTTTTTAGTAATTTTCTCCTCCACTTCATTTCTTCTTTCCCCCAGTTCAGTTTTGGTTTCAAGCAGTTGCGTTTTTTTACTTTATTAAAATTATATGTGACACCATACCAAAATATTGACTGGGTATTTTTCTGACACCATAATGAATCACCTGGCAAAAAAATGAAAAAATAAAAAATATTTGGGGGTGTCAGTGTTTTTTAACTTAAATGAGCTGCACAACAATTTCAGTGCTTTGCTTAAATAATTTGGTAGTTGGTATCTCGACCTTTCTGAAGTAAAGAACAAAAGAAAAAATGCTTTTGCCTGCATGTCTTAGTTTTTATTCTAAAAATTTACAAAAACTGAGATTTTCGGCACCTTTGAACTTCTTCACCATCTTCCGGGTCACGTGTGCAGTGACGTGAAGGAGAACGCGCGGGTTCCTGTGAAGCTGTCTCTAGAGCCATCAGTGAGCAGCGAGAATTCACCCGCTCGTGACCACGTGACCACATGCCTGCGCAGCGTGATCAACATCACGAAAGGAGGAAAGTGCCAACGTGCTGGTCCGGGTCCGGCCATTCCCGTCTGGCTCTGCCGCCGTTCCCCTCCGTCTTCTGGCTGATGTTCACGGTAGCAGAAACAGCCGACGGTTTTGTTCACTTGGGATAGATGGCACCACGAAAACTCCGTATAATAAAAGTTTTGTCGATAATACCAGGCTTTTGACGCATTTATATTTATGTGGGAACGACAATATTTATAGAAAATTACCCTTTATCTAGCAGGTATTTGCACATCTTGCTATCTTCTTACAAGTCCCCCTTTGACGTCACGCCGTGTGGTTCTAATGGCCGCCGCTAGCAACTGCTGGTCGGGAAATTTTTCAATTTTCGCCTCGCGGTTACGCGGCGGAATTACAACATTTCGAAGGAAGGATGTGGTTTTCTGTCCTTTGTGACAAGACGAACAATGTCAAAAGTAGAAGATGCAAATTATTTCAACGTTAAAATCGTTGCACAGCTCCTTTAAGCAACAAAAGTCAGTGTGATACCACGTCAAATGCTTTAGCAAAGTCTAGAAATATGCAGTCCACCTGAGATCCCTGATAAAATGCTGAATGAAAGTCGCTGGTGATAGACAAACGTTTCGTTTCACAAGATAAATATTTTCCAAAGCCATGTTTTCTAAAGCCATTTTCTAAAGACATGCTGCAGAGCATCGCGCGTTTGGCGTGATACTCTACAGGAAAGCTTTGGGAGGCAGAGCTGCCCGACTTGGCACCACGCGCTTTCCAGCTTGTTTTGTTGACGGTGGCGGAAAGAGGAAGATAAAAACGGGACACCCAATTACCAGTTCTGACGAATGGTATTTACCTGAAGTTAGACCGGGAATTATACGAAGCTTACGGAAGCACTTACTACCAAGTTCACAACTGCTTTAGCCAGGCACAGAACGAAGAAAGTGAATTCCTCACCCTACAACGCTGCACCTGTACCCACAGACCAGTAGAATGGCGGCGCAACTGGCTTCGAGCAAATGGGCCCTGGTGCAGTAAGTTGACTGAAGAATCTATGTTTATTTTAATTTACGTGTCGATTTGTCTGGCGCGAGGTACACATGCAGACGAGACTGCAGAAAGACGCCTCCGTCAAGCATTACGAGGTTACGCTGCTCCGCCCGATAAAAATGTATTCGTATGCATAAAGAGCCTCTAGTATGCATCAGTTTAATTCTAGCACAGGTTAGTGGGTTTATTGGGACTTGGCGCGTTCACACCGGCAAGTCGCAGCTGTCACGCGACAACTTTTGTCGCAAAACCAGGTTTGGGGCAGTCGCTTCCAGACCAAATTATACTTCAGCCTCATTCGCACTTAAGGCGTGTTCACACCGGCGATAGGGAGCACTCACACTATGCGACTAAATCACATTGCAAAAAAATCAGATGGTCACAGTGGCGTGCGCGATGAGCGAGTTTGTTCTCGAAAACTCTCGCTCGAACGCTGTTGGTTGGCTCAGCCACTCCGTGACTAGATCGCATCACAAAACGTCGGGTCAGCTAGCGACTGCCTGAAACGCGTTGCTTTTTCTGCGATGGTCACTTTTGTGATGAAAGTTATCGCGCGAGTGCCGCACATCGCCAGTGTGGACGCGTCTTCACTATCACGTTCAAAATTGCTTTCTCCTTGAGAAACCGAAACTGACGTCATCGTTTCAAAGCTATTTTGAAAATTGAAGTCAGGTGGCGCAACGCGTCCCGTCCCCTCCAGTGACATACTTCTCTGTTCCGTCATCTTTCCTTCGTTGATCGAGACGACAACAATTAAGTTTAATTGCTCATCGAGCTTTTCTTTGTTCACCGGAGACTTCAACCAATAATACTCGGAGAGGTTCGCATCTCGACAAAGGATTTAGCCTCGCCTTCCGCGAGGCCCTAGAAGAAAATTCTTCCAACCACAGAGTAAACACCTATTGAACCTCTTAGTCGGACATTCATTATCTGTGTTAGGCCTAGGTTCTCTGGGCCCCTGCCACGAACAAAGGCGATGGAGTTAAGTGGCATTAAGGACCCGATCCCGCTCACGTCCTACGGTCATTGGCTGAGCCCAACAATTTTCGGTTTGTCTTTCCGGCGCCTTGTAAGATGTTCCAACTATGCCCCAGAGTGGCTGACAGAGGTGGGAGAAGCAACAAATGTGTGGCAAACCACAGCAATAAGTATGTTGAGTGCGTAGTCACGGTGGTCTATCATATTCCGCTGAGCTGCGGCCGGGAATGGGACCATTCGGCTGGGCCAGGAGGTGCGCTGGAGCAATACCAGCGGCACGGCGCCGTGGCGCAAATTCGCCTTAATTAGCCATTCGCTCGTCCCATCGCGCTGCCAGTTGCAATGGCGAGCACCGCATTGAGGCTTTCTGTCTGTTGAAAAACTGATCATTTGGTCAAGTTATAATAAAAAAACCAAAACGGGACGTCAATAACGCCACCACTCATCTGTTCCCAGGTATTTTGAACAAGCAAAACAACGAAATAAAAAAAAAAAAACTTTAATATACGTCGCGACACCTTGCTATGTTTGCACGCATCTGCAGCTGCCGCCAAACTGGTAGAATCGCAATTCATGTATCGTGTGTCAGTAACCCACTTATAATTTTATTAATGAAGACGGTGATCTCCAATCGACTTGCATTTGCGTCAGTAAAGCATCACCCTTCTTCAACTTATTTATTATGTGACCACAGAATGATAATTTTGAACACTGTTACGGTTGAATAGTAATAAGATGTTTTGCGTCCATATTTGTTTTGTTTACCGTTTAAATACAATCAAATTAGATATATCTTGAGTCTTTGTGCCAGGAAAGGATCACCAATATTAATTCACTCTCTCTGCCAGAAAAGTTTATTTAATTTTAAATTTCAGCCCTGAATGTTTAGTTTTTGGCATTTGACATGCCCTGTCCTCGTCCTCTTTATGTTGCTTTCAATTTATACATCTAACATTGCCAACACACTCTTATTGGTCAACCAAGGAACGTCCTAGGGTCTAATGTTTTAGGGTTCATTGGAAAGTAATTATGCCTGTTGTAGGTCAACTACACCCTTTTAATAATATATAAAACAAAAATCTAGAGTATAGCCGTCAGTGTAAATCTCTTTTCGACTATGCGCTCAAGTCAGTGTGGAATACGGGCTATGATTATCTGCCTCATTCTCCCTCGTAGCCACTTTGCTGCTTACTCACCACCTCTTGTAAGCATCGGGGAACGAAATTGGTAGAAATTACTGGAGGCGCAAGGGCAGCCAGGATGTATATCGACAATTTGGATGAACAGCCTGAGACTGGGGCGAACAAAGTGAAATTATCAACCCAGGAACTCATTCAGTCTTTTCCACGGTTGATGTTTCTAGTTTTCTCGACCCAGTCTCCAGTAATTCATCGAAAGGAAAAATTGGTAGGTAAGCAAAGTGAGCTGGGTTCTCAAATATAAAGTTGTTTAAAAAATAGTAACTACATGATGGGGTTTATTTTGTTGACAACCACTGAGAACCATCATAGCTATTACATTAGAAACATCTAACATTGCCAACAAGCTCCAATTGGTCGACCGAGGATGTTCTAATGTTCTGCCTTCGAGACTGCTGCCTTGGAAAATAATTATACCAGCTGTGGGCAAACTACAATATTTTATTATATTGCAAAACTAGAATACTGTAAATTTTTTTTTCAATTATAGGTAAGCAGACGAAGTTGGCGGCGTGCGGGAACTGCAGGAGCACTCCTCAGCAATCATTATCATCGTTTGTGACGTCACAGGTAAGACAAACTGGGACAAACCACGCAAGATCAATTGGACCCTCGCATTATGTCAGATCGCTTCATGCACTGTCTGAGTAACACGCGCGAAGCCTGTATCTACGAGTTGCGTTTATTGGGTGAAGTGATATTTGTACCGTAGAATACCGTGCATCCACCCATACCACATTACGCGCCCATACCCCAATTTGTAAGATCTTGAGAAAATATGCACAGTACATTGATATGTAAAATTGATGACTGGACAAGCACCCATCCCCCATTTCTTCGCGATCATCTCTAAACTTTGAGTGGGCCCTTGCCCGGTATTTTATGGTAGTAGGACATTTTGCTAAAGCTTGAGAAGGTGGCATGCATAGTCGTGATAACAAACACTTTTGGCGGTGCGGTGTCGAAGCGCTCGGCTGGTGAATGTGCTGTTCTCTGCACCAGTACAAAAGCTGGACAATGAAAATACACCCACTGCAATGTATACCACTGCGAATAAAGTTTTTTTTTTTTTATTGTGATTGGGACAAAATAAAATTGAGAAAAAAATGCCTGATCAATTTGAAAATAGGAAAGCGAAAATCGAGAACCTCTCGCGTGTGTAGTGAACACTTCAGTGAAAGCGACTCCGTGTATCCTGTTGGTTCCAATGTGTTGTGTGAGTGCTGGTGTCTTATTAGTTCAGGGTTGATTCCTTTTTTTTTTTTAATTCTGTAAGCCACAAACAAACATTTCCTCAAAATAACTGGCAGGAACAAGCAGCTGCTGGCTTCCCAAGTCGTTTCAATTAAATCCCTGCTCATTCACCCAATCGACACAAAACGTGCGACACCCCCTCACGATTAAAGTCTTAAATCTAGTGGGACGGTGACATTTTAGCGTCCTAAAAATGAGGTGTACACCTGCTATGCG
The DNA here is from genome assembly GCA_037355805.1 of Ixodes ricinus. NCBI lineage: Eukaryota > Metazoa > Arthropoda > Arachnida > Ixodida > Ixodidae > Ixodes > Ixodes ricinus. The sequence goes on along the minus strand of JAZHYW010028853.1, from coordinate 6,625 downwards.
TTACTACCGTTCGTGTTTACATTTGCTGATCCAAATGCACATAATGCATGATGCGCTTCTCAGCAAGCAATTTTAAATTAGTAAACAAGTCTTAGTAGAAATTGAATAGAACAAATGAATCAATCGCCTGAATTTGCCGGGGCCATGTCCGACTATTTAAGAATTTATGAAAATGTCTGCTTTTCTTTCGAGCAGAAATCGCGATGTGACAAACATTTTTGCCACATATTCGGTGCGGGAGGAGCTAAGCGCCAGCAACTGTCAAGCAACAGTTGAATAGAAGCGCTGGTATCTGCAACCTCAATGTAGCTAAAACTAGTGCGTGGTGCATTGCAACACAACTGTTGGTGCGTAAACAGCTAAGAAGACAGTACATCATTTACTCTCGTTAATGCAAAACCTTTTTCTACACTAGCCTCCACAAAACCAAAAAGAAAAAAAAGAAAAAAAGAATGCTTATTTTTTGCGGGAAGTAACTCGAAACCTTGGGGTAAAGTTACGTCAGTTGGAGGACGTAACTTTTAAGGGCATGTAGGCTATGTCTGGACGAGCGCTTCCACGGCGCCTCGAGATCGGCGTAAATATGCGCGTATTCGAAGCGACCCCTACCGAGACAAATCTCGGCGACTTGGAGCGTATTTCGGCGTGGCGTATCTGGAAGCGCACGGCGTGGTGCCGGCCAATCAGTTCCCGAGTTGACAGCCGGAAGTTGCTCCAGGAGCGGCTTGACTAGCTATGCGGATGGCAGGCTGGCTTGACTAAGCCGCCGAAATGGGAGCTTGCGTAAGCGCGTTCGACGGTTTATTGGCGAACTGTATGAAATCACGATATCTCTTTGGAACGAGCAATGAACGACCGAGACAGAAGAAAGTACCTATAATAACCCAGACACGTAAGAAAATAAAAAAATGGACAGAACAACGAAGTCTCTAACACAGCTTGTAAATTATTTAACGAACATCGTCTTACATACATGTCACCGACCTCCAACACAATTCAAGAGACCTCCTCGCCCACTTCGAAGTGTATCCTCGCCCTCAGCCTATGCCGACAAACGCACACAAAAGCAAACACGCCCGAAACACAAAAGGACACTAACCCCACTAACTCGAATGGGGAATGCAAGAACTTCCCGCACTTGGCAAGGTCAGACTGAACCCAAAAACACTTACAAACTCTTTTCTTCCCTTATCAAGAGACAAACAAGGTTGTCCGAAAAGAAGCCACAGAAAACCACACTCCAAAGGAAGATAAGAACCCGAACCGCAAAACAATTGACCCATAACTTAAAAAAAAAATAATAATAATAATTATAAACGTAGAAACTTTTTCGTTCCCTTATCAAGGGATAATGAAGGTTGGCTGATACAGTCCCCGGAGCTTAAAATACGCAAATTTTCTCTTAACACACTCCTATGGCTATCCTCCTCTCTATGTGAGACTTCAGTGCCCTCCCACTCTGGTACACAGTTGTTGCACTCGACTACATGTTTAGCAATTTCAGAGTTCGGTGCATTATTTTTAACCGCCCTTTTGTGCTCTATTATACGATCGTTTAAACACCGACCAGTCCGTCCTACGTAGGAAAAGCCGCACCGCAGAAGAATATTATATACGACCTCTTCCTCACAAGGCACCGCGGGATCCCAGTGTTTTTTCGTACACCCCATACCCGTCCCTGAAAAAGGCGTCAACCTTTCTAACTTGTTCTGCGCTTTAAACACAACGTTAACACCAAACTTTGACGCCACAGACCTGACATTGTGTGAGATGACATGATGAAAGGGAACAGACACCCTATTTTTTAACACTGTCTTCTCCGGAGGGGCAAAGACAATCCGGTCCAACACTTTTGACACCACACTGAAACCTTTCTTCAAGAAGAAAGTACTATCTCTGTTGCGAGTGATGTGAAACAATTATAGGAGGAGGGGTTCTGAGCGGAGATAGCGGCCGTCCTGCTGAGTCCTGCCGGGACTTGTTGGCAACTTGTCGATTGCAAGGAACATTTATGAAACAGGCGTTTGCAAATTAGGCTTTCGTGGTTGATTAACATTTAGCGATTTCTGTCCCCTTGCGGAACGCAATAATATAGCAGCCGATCTAAATTTTGCCTCCTTTCATGAAAGGCGAGTGTCGGGCTCCACTCACACCAAACGCCGTGGAGACGTCGACGAAAAGCGCCGCGTGCGGTTTGGCGACCTTCCCCTCTTCCCTTCTGTGAAAAACGCGCCCGCCAAATCCCGTGATTACGCTCGCTGAAACGCGCGTAAATTCGTCGAGAATACGCCCCATGTGGGTCGGCCTTAATTTTTTTTTCTTTCTGGGTTCCGTCGGACGTAACGCTAGACACTGCGTTTCATTAAACGTTCAGTTGAAGTTGGGCACTCGTCCTGTCCATCCCTCCCTGTCTATTTTTGCTCCCTCCTAACAGTTTGTATTCAGGAACCAACTCGCCTGCATCGCTACACTGATCCACTACAACCTAAAAAAGTGCAGAATTTAGACGGAGGACGAGTGAGAGGAATGTACACGACAAGCGCTGACTTACAACTGAATTCTTATTAGGAAGAAACATGAAACCCTCGCACCAGCAAAACACAAAACACCGTCAATCTTATCAATGTGATTACAATCTTGCTTCGTAACGACCCATGTAAGCAAATCTCTGCTGCCAAACAAGACAATGGACGGCGAACTGACACAGATACCCTCCTCGCACCGTGACACTCGTCCACTACTCGTTTACCTGCGAGTCTCCTTTTAATTTTAAGTAGTCCGTCCACAGCTGAAAAGAGGAAACAGGCTATACGCACTCCGGATGGAGCCAGATTAGCGGACGAGGCGTGCTACTACGCGCTCGCGAACCTCGTGCCACGTCAGGCCTTCCTTTTCGAACGGCGCGGTGTTAATCGCTGGGGAGCGTGGCAATGCCGCTGCACCGTTCGCGCCACGGCGCCGCAGGCATTGGCTGCTAATTACAAAACGTAACCAGTACGCCGCTTCGCGGCGTCCGGCCGGCAACCCAAGCCCCGCTGTCCTCGATCGCACCCCGGAAAGGAAGTCCTGTTTAATTCTGCGAAGTTTCGTCGACAAAATTATCGCAAAAAGAAATGTCGTAAACATCGCAATAATCCACGACAAAAAAAAGAAGAAAACAACAATAAGAAAAAGCACGGCCCGCCGGGGATCGAACCCGCGTCCCCTTGCGTACAAGGCGGACGCCTTAAGGCCCGTTCACAATCTTACGACCTCTTAAATCTTGGTTCCTTACAACCTCTTAAACCAGAGGACACAGTGGCGCCATCTATCGGGTTGCAGTGTAAACTTGACAATCCGGCATATTTTCTTGTTCTCCCGCGCATTATCCTTTCTTTCTTGTCTCGAAAAACTTTTGGAAACGTTATAAACGAGCCTTTCTCGCAGGTATTACGCATCATTCGACCTCGAAAATGCCGCAAAACCGTCGCTCTTGTGAAATGCAGTTCACGATCACCGCATAGATAGCGCCAGAAATGAAAATTTTAAGAAGTTTTAACAGATCTGGTCTCTCTCGGTCGAAGTCGGTCGCAAAGTGAACAAGCGCGCAATGCTGACGCCGCTGAAAAAACTCGCTGTGACCATTACGTCTGGCGTTACGTCCGGCAACAGCAAGTTACGTCCAAATCTCCGCCTGATTCACGGGGGAGAGGGCGAGGGGGGAGGGTTAGGTATACGCGTTTCTGATGCTCCGTCCGGACGCCTTTGCTTATGCGTTCGTTTATTGCAATTTGTGAGTGCGTATAGCCATCCTCGTCGAAAATGCACTCCGGGTGCGTATGGTTTTACTCTTGCTGAAAACGGGCAGACAGGCGCGACATTTCCTGGCTTCGGGTGACGCTACTCAGGCGCAAAAGCTCGAAAAGTCGACGTTGCAACGGTGTTGGCCACGCGTAGGCCGGGCCCCTGCGGTTTATTTTAAAGCTATCGCCTCGCGCCTAACGATTCAGTCCTGGGAACAGTACCTGTTTGTTGATTGCGTGAAGTCTTCGAGCGTGAAGAGCTTAACTTCACTTTCGCACGAGGCTGTTGCTGAAAATAATGCAAAACTGACGAATGGATCGAAAGCCCGGCTGAAGCTACTGGCCAGCAAGATTACGGAGAAAGTAACTCGCGCCCTCTGGAAGCGAAAATGAAATGGGCGAAAGGCCCCCCCCATGCCGCTGAAGTTGCGCTCTTTACCCACCAGGTCGATGCCCGCGAAACTCTTCCTTCGGTTTTCTACTGCAATACTCTGTTCAGCGCACCGCGCAGCGACTGGCGCTTCAGTCGCGATAGTGTGGCGAGAGGCGACTCATAATCACCGGGGTTGTGCGGATATTTATGCGGCGTGTAGTCAGTCAGCCAGAGCGACCCATGCGACAAGCGACCAACGACGTTCAACTACACCGCCGGCGCTTCTCCGTAGCCGCCGTCGATTCGGTGCACCTCTCGCCAAAGGATCGCCGTTTCGCTGCTTTCCATTTTCGATTGTGTCACAGCTGTGCGTCGTCGATCATTGCCACATGGAGAAAGAGACTGGTTAGAGTTGACTGGGCCCTTCGGAGACCGAACAGAGCACAGAAGCCCGCACTATCGCTGCATCAAGCTCGTTGCGCTACATAGGCGTGCACTCGCTCGAGACTACGACCGACTTTTCCGCACCGCTAAAATACAAAAAATGAACGGTGCCGAGGAGTTCCAACTCCGTCGAAACGTGGCCCCGAGCCGTTCGAGCAAGATGCCAAGGCGTTCAGCCCTTACCATGACCGGAATAAAAAAGATGAAGGGCTAAAAACTCTTTTCGCTTACCTGTAGAGGGACGCCGTGCGTGCGAGGGCAGCAGACGAAATGCCTATATTTTTTACGCAACAACATCTAGCAGATGAGCGCCGCGGAGTCGGCCAGGTTTTTCTGGCTGAGTTTCCCGAGTTTCGGACCTCGCTTGAGGTTGTACGCAGCACCTGCGCACGCCGGTTCTCACGTGCTCCGCTCGGCCGGGTTACAGTTGTGCGAGCTTTACTAAACTCGCGTTAAGCTCGCTCAGTTGTTTATTTGTATCATGCTTTCTTATCGCTAATAAAGATGTTTGTGGCTATCATCAGCTGGCTCTGCATTTTTGTTGTTGCTTGACGTGTAGCCGCTCGCTGATTGAAAGGTGTGCGCGGCATTCTGTACGACCGCCAGAGTGTAACAAGACTGAAGCTAAATCAAACGCCTGCGTAGACTCCGTATAATAAGTAACGCCTGTCATGTCTGAGAGAGAGAGGCGAATGCAGGTCTAATCTGCATGGGCATTCGAGAGGGCGGGAAGCAGGCGCGTCAATTGAGGTGGCCCACGCTCCGTGACGACAGCATTTGGTAGCCCTAAAGAGACGCTTTCTCAGGGAGTATTCGATAAATAAACCGTACACCGCCCCGGTGGGAAGGTGTGGTCGCATACCGTGAAAGTCTGGCGATCGGGGCGCTCCCCAAGGCTATGTTCGGCGATCACGCGGCCGATCCAGCGTCCTGGGAAGGTGTTGTCCAGCCAGATGCACTCATCGACCAGTTGGGTTGCTGGCACTCCTGCGCTGGGCATGGATACGTTCCTCTGCATGTACGCGTATTTCCAACTCCGGGCAGGAACTCGTGCTGCATCGTCTGGGTGCTTCCATGGCTACGGTTGTCATTGACGAAAAAGGGCCAACGGCACCATCTCGCCAAATTCCGCGCCAGACTGTTACCATCCGGCGTGCCTGACAGGACTTTCTCAAGCGTTCAGTGCGGGTTTGTCGAACACCGCTGGCGACGTAGTTGTGTCCGCCTGCCCGTCCGGGTGAATGTCGCCTCATCACTGAACAGCAGAAACTGCAGATATGATATGGATCTTGTCCAATTCTGAGGAGACCCGTCGGTGTAGAAAAGGGCTGAACTCCTGAAAAATATTTTGGAAGCGTCTGGATCGGACACGTATGTCCCACAGCAAAGTCTCCGCCGGGCCATTTCTTTTGCTGAAAAACTGCTTCATTGGAGACACATTTTGAAGCCGAACTTAAGGCGGGAGAAGATCAATCCGTAAGAGAAGTTAGTTTCGGTTTCGTTCCTGAACCAAAACGATTTAACACCGTTTTGAAAGAAATCAAATTAAGACTGGACAGAAACTAGTGTCATAAATGACGAATGTTCACAAATAATGAATTAAGAGTATTCATAACGGAGTTTACAAATTTGTTTGAACGAAATAAAATTCTGAAATCGACGAAATATTTGTAAAATGTATTCACGGCCGACTCGGATGTTGCAATTTTTGGCGGCTCGTTCTGGACGCTGTTGGTCATGCAGTCTTTGGATAGCTTCGTTTGTTGAGATCTTTCTTCATGTTGAGCATTTCGAGCGCTCAAGGAGCAAAGGAGGGCGCCGATACGGATGGACTGGTTTTGGCTCTGTGCAAGCCAGCGGTGAGTGCCGACCTCGATTAAAGGGAAAGATCGAGGGAACTACCGCGTGGGTCAAAGTGACGGCGACCCGCGCCGCTGATGTCCGTCAGTGGGCGACAGGAGCAAGCGACCGCGGCGATGGTACGACGTTTCCTAGAACTTGTGTGTAGAGTACCGTCCGACGGTAC